>RJWJ010008804.1:0-52150 GCA_004363605.1 Indri indri
CTTTTTTTTTGAGACAGAGTCTTGCTCTGTTGCCCGGGCTAGAGTGCTGTGGCATCAGCCTAGCTCACAGCAACCTCAAACTCCTGGGCTCAAGCAATCCTTCTGCCTCAGCCTCCCAAGTAGCTGGGACTACAGGCATGCACCACCATGCCAGGCTAATTTTTTCTATATATATTTTTAGTTGTCCAGCTAATTTCTTTCTATTTTTTTAGTAGAGATGGGGTCTCACTCTTGCTTAGGCTGGTCTTGAACTCCTGAGCTCAAATGGTCCTCCTGCCTCGGCCTCCCAGAGTGCCAGGATTACAGGCCATGCCTGGCCTCTATTTTATTTTAATCTAAAAATTTAGCTTGTTGTACAGTTTTGTTTTTGTAATTTTGGGTGTTTGGCATGTGCTAGTCTGCTAGCTCTTTGGCCATTTACAGACGTTATGTCTTTACCCCAGACATTGAATAGGACAGTGAAAACATCGAAGCCTCACGATATACCACTGGAGATGTGAAAACACACCTGATTCCCCACCTCCTTGGGAAAGACCAATGCAGAGGATAAATATTTCAGGGAGAGAGATATCCCCAGCAGGAAATAACAGCTTGTGTTTTGACTTACTCACCATGGTTGTCTCAGCAATGGAACCAAAGCTGTTGATGAAAATGTTGCAGCTCACGTTCACCGGGGGACCTGCCAGTCAAGAGAGATTTCTGCTTAGCTCCATGGCCGTGAAGAAACTCACAGGATGGGACCATTCCTGGAACACTGACTTCAGGGGTGGATCCCCCTTGGTGGAGGACACCCCTGCTTGCCCCCACCCCACTCCCAAGCACCTGCGATTCCAGCCACCATTTTACATTTCTATGCCAGATTTCCTGGTCCCCAAGTGAGCGCCAGGTACAGAACACCAGAGGCTGAGCTGAGATGTACTTTCATTAACACAGGATGATTCATCTTCCTGCCATATGGTTGAAATCTTTTCCCCAAACCCCATCGGCTGCCTTGTAATTTGTGGCTGAGATATATTTATGGCTACAACATTTGGAGGCCATCTTGGGAATCGCAGGGAACAGCAAGTTCCTTGCCTTGAACTTATGAACCAAGAATGATTGCCTGAAAGGTGTTGATGGGAATTACCCCCTGAGGAATCCAGAGGGAACGTCAAGAGAGGTTCACAAGTCTTTGTTAAATACTTTTCAGGCAAGTTTTTTGAATCTTACTGCAAAAGATAGGAAGGAAGGAGAGGATTATTCACTGCTTTGGTATCTCATTGCACTGTCTAGTTGAAGCCCAGTGTCTTCATTTTATACCATTAATTACAGCAGTTACCATTTACTAAGCATGATGGGGTTTGCTGCTGTGTTGAGAACAGCACTAACATCATCTCATTCCATCCTCTCAACAGCTGCATGAGAAGGTATGGTTATTATCTCCATTTACAGATGGAAAAGCAGAGGCTCAGAGAGGTTGTTTGTCCACAGCTACACAGCTAGTAAGTGGTCGAGCCAGGGTTTGAGTTCAGATTTGTCTAACTCCAAAGTCGGTCATCTTGATGGCTATACTGTAGGAAGGAGGTTCAGAGGAAGGAAAGGGCATCCTCAAGGCCACACAAACAGTGGCAGAATCCAGAATTTAAGCACTGGGCTTCCACATCAACTGGAAAAGAGCCAGCATACAATGACCAGAAGGGAATGCGAGACCATGGGCAAGAGTGATAGAAGCAGCGGGAGTCCAGATAGAGAGGCTCTAGAGAATGGGACAGGAAAGGCCTCCGATAGCTGATAACCTCGAAGGTGGATAGGACATGGATAGAAGGTCATAACCCTCATGGAAAGATTGTAATTTGCAATTTGTGAATTTTTTCAGATCCACTTTCTTGATGACCCCCAGGAGGTCCTGAGGTAGGCAGGGCACAGTTACTGTCCCTGCTTCACAAATGGAGCCCAGAGAGTTTTCGTAACTCACCCAGGCTCATTTAACCAACAAGTGGTGGGGCCAGGACTTGAACCAAGGTTTTCTGAGTGTGGAAAGAAGAAAGTGGATATCCTTGTGTCTTCTGGTACCCACTCAATTCCATCCCTCTTGAAAAAGTAGCCCAAGCATTTCACCCAAACTCAGCTAAGATTTTCTCCTTTTCAGAAATCATGGCATACAGGAGGGCACTCAATCTTGGGGTGATAACCTAGGTTTTGAGTCCACGGCAGTGTCAGGACCTCTGGGGTTTAGACATAACTCTAGCACTCACTGGCTATTTGACCTCAGGAATGCCACTTTCCTTTCCTGGGTCTCAATTTCCCCATCGGTCTGGAGGGAGAGTAGTTCTTGAACTAGGCCGTCATTCTCAGCTTCAGTGGCTTGGAATTCCTTTATGGGAGCTATCCATTTGAATTGCAGGGTTATGGGATTTCAGGGCTGAAAGCTTTCTTAAAGGTCATCTCTTCAATTGCTTTCCAAACTAATGTGTAGACAGGGTATCTGAAATCGAATCAGCTGGGGAACTTGTTAAGCTGCAGATTCCTTGCTTGGCCTAACCCCGCATTCAGTGAACCCAGATCTCCGGAGGTTAGCCGAGAGTCTGTCATTTAACGAGCTATTTGGGTGATTCTCATGCACAGCTAGGTTTGGGGACCACTGCTGCCGAGCAGCTACCCATTCAAGGCTGAGTGCCTGAACACCTCCAGCAGTGGGAAACTCATTTCATCTTGAGCAGCCTTTGTCATAGTTGGGTAGCTCTGTCTGTTAAAAAAATTTTTCCGTTATACTGAGTGGAAATCTGTCTCCCTGTCACTCCCACCTAAACAAAGGCCCATTCTGGTTTTCTTCTCCCTCATTTAGACTCAGACACAGGCTTTTCTTTCCATGTAGCCTTGTACCATAAGATGCCCCAAAGAGTTACTGCCTGTGCTTTGAAATGACGTGCACAGGGTTCCCACCTAGGCCTTGCAAATGTCTGGCGCTGTGACTCTCATGTAAATGAGATTCTGATTTATGGGTGTGAGAGGGCACCAGCCAGAAGGACCCTATGGGGAGCTGTGGCTCACTGAAATAAATCTGAAATTAAATTATTCTTGAGAAAATTACAATCTGGCTGCCTTTGGCAGCAGGATAATGTATATATTTCATTAAATATTAAAGTTTAATTTGCTTTTGTGTATGTGTTTGCATTGGGCTGTGCCCCAGATCCTAGAAGCCATTATAATACACAAAATCTTAGAAAAGACACAGAATATCAGAGCTGATGGTCTTACTGAATCATTTTACAGATGCGGAAACAGAGGCTCCCATATGGTAACAGAGGCCCAGATATGGTAAGTGATTTGCACGTGTGTCAGGTAAGTAGAGGGACGACTGGAACCCATTGTGCCCTGCAGAGTGTGCCTGCTGTCTGCAGCTACCCCTGTCTTCAGGAGGGTCAGGAACAGGGAGAGTTTCTGGTGCTTCAGGAAGCTGCTGAGTGATTAATCATTCTTGGAGTTTTCAAACAATGCAGGCCTCTTCCTGTTGCCGGGTGGGGGCGGGGCCTGGTCTGCATGGCCATTTCCTGAGCTCTGTGGTTTGCATGTGGCTTTTGGGATCTTATTTGTGCCTGGATGGAAGTGTGAAAGGGGCTCAGGAGCAGGAGATATCTTCTGGGCAACTTTTCAGCCCTTCCCATGAAGGAAGGTAGAGAAACGTTCTCAGCTCCTGCACCTCACTCTGAGTCAGCGGGTGTCAGAGGGGTTGGAGCCAGTGCAGGGTTGCGAGAGGCCCAAGAGATTATCTAGTTCTGTAGATTCGAGGTCCAAGTGTTCCGGGTAAGGTTCTCAGAGTGAAAAGGGGAAGGGCCCTGATTCAGTGGACAGGGTGAGATTTTATTTCTTAAAAACATCCTCTGCTAAGTAAGTGAATAACTAAATGAATAAACAAATAAATCACTAGCACTGGGCAAATAATTGAGTTAGAATTGCTGGGTTAAAGTCTCTGGTCTTGATAGCATGATTTAGGAAAGTCACTTAACTGCTCTAAACCCCAGCATATTTGCTGATCCATTCATGCATTCATTTATTCATTTATGAAAGCGTTATTGAGAGCTTTCTCTGTGGCAAGTGCAGTGGTATGCACAAGATTATTAACACATGGACCCTAGATGCGCCACATACAACAGATGCATGAGTCCATTCTTTCTCAGGTGAGGCCCTGGCCCCTCTTCAGGATGGAGTTCTGAGAGAGCCCACGAGGGGGCGTGGCGGACTGGAATTCCTGAAAACTGCCAGGGGCAGAGGATGCAACCTGATGGCCAAGGGCCGTAAGCAGCCCGCGTGTTTAATTTGGCCAACAGTGTTTTTAAAAGAGGTGATTTAGGTGTCCCTTTGGAAGATTTCACGTGAAACCTCAGACTTAATCTTATCTTAGAAGGCCTTGCAGTCTAGGGTCTGCGTCCCTACCTGGCAGTCATCGGCAGGAACTGAGAAGTGGCTGCCCCTGGACAAGCCCCGTGTCTTCTGGTTTTATTTTCTTATCTCATCCTGCTTCATTCGTGCACCATAGCTGCCTGGCCCCTCTGGGCGTTTGAGATTGTGACCCTGGTGAAGGGCTTGGGCAGAGTGCTAGTGCGCTGTGACGGCAGCCTTGGTCCTGACTTACCTGTCCTTGGGGAGCCAAGGTTGTGCTAATGATGCTGGGAGAAGATACGGCCTCAAGCGCAAGGTGCAAAGGGGAGTGAAGGCGCCACGAGGAACATGGGGGTGGGAGGTGGGCCCAAACACGGATCTCAGCGCGTCTCCCAGACCATTCTCTGTCTGCAGAGCCAGGCAGAGGGAGCACTCTGAGAAAGGGACTGGAAAGCAGGGACAAAGTGAGAAAATACTAGGAGGCTGTCACCAGCTGTCACATGCCTTGTTTGGTCTTGGACTTGAGCCAAAAGGAACAGTGAGGAAGGGCATCTAGAATCAAGAATTGATTAGGAGGCTGGCTGCAGGTCCTTGGAATAGGACTTTTGCCGGGGTGCTGGGAGGAAGGTCAGAGTGCACAGGAGACCAAGGAGGTCCTCAGCAGTGTGCCTTCGGGATTCTGCTCAGTGGCTTGAGATGGTTACAGCCTCCTAAGGCATCAGTGAACAGAGGGATCTGGTCTCTTCTTGTTATAGACAATGAGATCCTGTAGGACTATGAGAGCTGGAAGAACCTTCTCAGATCACCTGGACTAGGGTTTGCATATTGGCAACCCTCAGGGCACGTCTGGGTCACCAACATGTTTTGTTTGAATTTACGTGTTTTAGGAATTGCGGAGTCTCTGATAGATCTTGATTTCTGGCTCTTCTTGTAATAATTGATGATCTGGCAACATGGGGCCCACATTCCTATAGGGCAGCTACAGGCTGGGGCTAAGGAGAGGCTGCCCGCTTTAGAGGAGCCTGTACCTCTATTTCTCCATAGTCTCTACCACTCCCTATTGCCTTACTATTGGCTCACCTCACTCATTTAAGTTACCTGCCTAACCCTAGCAGGCATTTGCAATTGTGACTCTGATTTAACCTAGAAACTTTCAGAATCATGTGTTAATCCCTGGGAAACTTTTAGCAGATGAATTTTAGCTGGAAGCCCCTTATCTAAAATAAAGAAGAAGCAGGGATAGGCCTGCTCATTGTGTCCTCTGCTTCTCTCTTTTGGGGCACCTGGTAGAAGCCCTAAAGCTCCATGAAGCATATGTTTGAAAGGTGCAGATGTAGCCAAGCCCACTACTGCAGAGATGAGGAAACTGAGGCCCAGATGAAGAGGGAGGCTTATTGAAGCTCAGAGAGTATGTTTGTGCCTCAGCCAAAACTTGAACCCATTTCTCTACATTCCATGTTTATCCTTTTGCCCATTATACCAGAGGTAGGAAATGGGTTTTAATTCACTGACTGACTCCTGGCAACCAGAGGTACTGTGAAGTGGGATTCTCTGAGGCTTTGGGCTTGGTGGTGGGGAAGACTGAATTGATTAACAATGTCTGCTTAGAGCAGAGGAATGAGTCATGGGATTCGTACCTTGTATTTGCCATCTGCATGCAGTAATGTATTGCTTGTGTCTATTATACAACCTGGGAAAGCACTTCTTCCCTTGTGGATCTGGAGAGAATGTTTTCTCTACCTTTAAAATTGGGCCTGATCCTGGCATCATATCCAGAGGTTCTCCCCATCAGCTTATCCAGGAAATCCGAGGGTGACATAGGCTTGGGCGCGGAGCGGGCAGCTTCAGCCTCCTTAGAAGCGGCAAGGCTGAGAAGGGAGAGAGGAAAGCAAAGGGTTAATGATGGCCTTGCTCATGCTAGGATCAGACCCCAGCCTTGTCCAACCCCTGTGGAACCACTAGAGCATTCTCTGCCTGAGAAACAGGTAACATGGGTCTTTAATGAGGTAAGGCCCAGGCTGAATTGTTTACCCAGCCCAAAGATCAGCCAGGGAGGGACCCTGGCAGGCAGCTGAGTGCCCAATTGATGCTGAGAAGCCGCTGACTCTTAAGGCTTCATCTCTGGGATTTTGAGTAATCACAGTTCGCCGCTGGGTCTCCCTGGGAGAGGAGATTGAAGGGTTAACCTTCTGGGAGACCCAGCCCTGTGTTTTGGGTACCTGTACCCTCATAGGTCCGTGGAACAGCATAGCCAGAAAGGACCTTAAAAATCAAATAATCCAGCTTTTCTTCAAGGTTTCTCTTCAGGATCACAGCCAGTAATTTAAAAAAAAGTTGCCCAAGTCAAATGCATTCTAGAACACAAATTTATCCAGGCATCTTTGCCTCCGGGCTCCTCAGACCCTTTGACGAGCGTGGATGCTTATACCTATGAGACTGCTATCACACATGGTAGAAAATCCTCAGCTGGGAAAATTGAGGCCCAGCTAGTGGAAGGGACCAACTTAGGACCCAGAGTAAATCGGTGGTAGCTTGGCTCATTGTATCGAGTCACAGGATTTGAAATCAAAGTACTGGGGATGCTTTGCACTGCTTCTGTCACCTCTACATCCCACTCCCACTTGACAAAGTGCTTTTAGGTTCACGGCACAGTACGAATTACTAATGTCTGAGAAAAATGCCCCCCTGCTGCCAAACTCTCAAAGGCGTACAAATTTCAACAAGAGTCAAGATTGGAAGCTCAAGGGCCGAAGAACACTCATTTGGGTTGCTTTGGGCAACTGAGATTTCCTAGTTCTGAAATTTTATGTAGGAGATAGCAGGGAGCTACGTGCAACCCTGTCGTGTGCTTGTGGGGCTGGTATGTGCAGAAAATGCATGGATAGAGAGGGGTGTGTGTGTGTATGTGTGAGATGGAAGCTTCTGTCACCTAGTCAAGCAGGACATGGTGCCCCCAAGGATTTGTCCTCCACCTCTCTTGTTCTTCCTCTGACCTTTTCTGATTTCATCAGTTGTAATTGTTTAATTTATACATTTGTAATTTATAAATCTATACCTCCACCCCAGCCTTTCCCTTGAAGCCCCTCTTGTCATCTGCAAACACCAGCAGGGCATGCCCATCTCAATGTCCCGCCTGTGCCTCGAGTCCTTCTCCCAAACTGAATGCCACAGCTTCCTCCCCAAACTTGCTCCTCACAGTCATTTATTAGCTGTGTCACCTTGGGAAAGTTACTTAACCTCTCTGAGCTTTGGTTTCCTCATCTATCAAATGAGTTTTGCACAAGGAGTAGCTGAGATAGCACAGGTAAAAATACCTAGGACAGGTAAAAATACCAAGATGACACCAATATATTCCCATTCCCTGGGGTTAGAAGCCTCGGAGCCAACTTCTCTCCACACCCTCCCTCCACACGAATCCGCTCACTCACCAGGTCCTGTCTAGCCATGGGCCATGCTACCTTGTAATGTAGTTATTTGTGTCTATGTTTTAAGAGCAGGAATCATGGTGGTTTGATTTGTTGTTTATTTGTTTGTTCTTTTAATCCCCCACCGTGTCTACCACGGTGTCTCAAATTTAACCGGTGCTCAGTAATTGCACAGTAAATGAAAGAATGAATAATATGCTACTTTAATTAATCAAATATCCTGGCTAGTAGGAAGTGTTCATAAATATTTATATATGCATTAACAATTTTCAGATAATTAGACTGTTATACATGGTAATGAAAAATACTGAAAGCAATCTGGTATTCCTGTGAAGATTCATAAGGTATTCCAGGATTATTTAGACATTCTTGCTTAGTAACCTGCAGATCCCTTCCTCATACCTTGAAAGGCTGGTTTTGATGGACAGGATGAGGGACAAATGCATTTTACTGCTTCTTTGTGTGACTGTGGATGTAGGCGAGTTTGTGTGACGTATACATTTGTTACGTATACAGATGGATGGATGTGTGCAGGGATTAGGGTGTGCCTGGGGCATTTGTGGATGCATTGTGGATTGTGTTACATAGATTCATATGTGAAAAAGTATTCATACTAGTGTTTAGGTGGAAGTGTTAATGTATGGATAAGTGTGGCATTTAGTATGGGCATTTTTGTGTGTATATGTGTGGTGTATGTATGCATGGGTATAGGGTATGAATGTGTAAAATGCCTTTGTAAATGTATGTATGTCCGTGATGTGCATATTGCATGGGTTTGTTTTGAAATGTACCGTGAAATATAATACAGTATAGTGCAGAGGGGGGAAAAGAACAGATGATTTGGAATCAATCCTGTCACAGTCATTTATTAGCTGTGTCACCTTGGGAAAGTTACTTAACCTCTCTGAGCTTTGGTTTCCTCATCTATCAAATGAGTTTTGCACAAGGAGTAACTGAGATAGCACAGGTAAAAGTACCTAGGACAGTTCATGAAACACAGCAGGCACACAATACATTGTCTTCCTCTTGCTGTGTGTGTGTGTGTGTGTGTGTGTGTGTGTGTGTGTGTTTGTGTGTTTGAAGCAGTTGAGAGCCAGTTTGGGGCCTTCTTCTTGTCTCACACTGCTTTCAGCTGTACCATGAACCCCAAATGGCCAGAAATTTCCCCCAGATGCTTTCCATGGCCCACAGTCCCGGCTTTTCTCCATTCAACGCCAGACCCATGGCTGCTGTGTGGCTCTGGTGTGGGCAAAGGGGACCACAGGCACACAACTGGTGATTTACGACTTTTCCGCTGCTATAATTCACTTTTAGAAGCTCTCTAGAAGTGGCAGTTATGAAGCTTTCATAAGCTCCTGAGCTCTCTCCAGCCCCTCCTCTGCTAATAAGATTTGGGAACATCGTACTCCCTCCTAGCGGTTACTACAGCACAAGCAATCTCGTGGCCCTTAGGCTTCTTTCATAAGCCTGAATCCTATTAGATGGTACAGTGGGAGAATGAATTCACCCAAATTATCCCCTACCATTTGCTATTAGCATAACGTGCCATTTAATACCCGAATCCTCCCCAAAGCTGGAGTCCTGCGGTTATTCTAGCATGCAGATCCGCAAAAAAGCATTTGCAGTCTGATCACCTGGCCACTGGCTCACCTAAAACCCCTGCGCTGAGCTGAACCAGAGGGAATGAAGACTGCAGGGGGGTGGTTAAGCAACTGGCCTCAGGTCACACAGCACTTTAATGGGAGAGGGGATTAGAACTTGAATTTTCAAGTGTTAACATATCTGTATGGGAAAGCCTTTTGTAAATCGTGAAGAGTATAAATCATGATACTTGCTATTATTAGCATTTGTTTTCGAAGCTTATTATATCCCATTACAGCCAAGAAAATCAAAATATGTGTCCAACCTCCAGCAATCCTGATATACACAGCTCTGAATTCACCACACTTAAAAACGGAGAAGAAATAGTTGTGGATGTTGTGGATTACCAAATGATCCTCTGTTTTGTCAAGTGATTCATGGCAGAATTTTTTGAAATTTTGAGATTCTCCAGTCTAGACTCTCCCATGTACCATTTACCAGTGATTTCTTAGGTATCACTTTTATAATTTTTGCCCTGTTTGTGTGCCACCTCTACTAGTATTCACTTCATTTTTTCATTAAATTATCTCACTTCTTTTAAACTTACACTTATTTAAGAGGAAACCGTATTTCACTATTCACAAGTGGAAAACTAGTATTACTGGCCATAATGGAAGATATCCATAATAGTGAATACAATGAAACCAAAACAAAGAGAGGAGAGTTTCAAATTCTAGTTGTCTGCTGGTGGCCGATGTTCTGAGCCTGAAGCCTGCTCTAAGTCACAAAGGAAGATCAGCAAGTGTTGGAAAGGCGTTAGAGATGTAGCAACACCTAACCGAGGGAGACTTTCTCCTTGAGATAATGAGAAGGATTGGAAGAGAATTGCTTCAATAATAATTCAATGTTATTGTGTGTGAATCACTTAAATCAGCCGCCATCCCTCAGCGCCCTAGTCCAAAAGTTCGTTAATTCTTTTCCAAATACAAAGGCCCATTTTAATGCCAAAGTAGCCATGCTCCCCGCCACTCGATAATCCTTGCTCATTTCTGTCTATATTTAGACAGCACAATTTGCACAGGATTATGTCAAGCTCCCCCTGCCCAGTGAATCTGAGGCTCTGTGCGTTTGTGTGGAGCAAATATGGATCAGGGAGCCGTTGATGCATGTTTAGAACCACTACCTCTGGTGAACTTGAGCATTTGCTTGCAGACTGAGCTGCTGGACAGAGAAGCTGGACATGAATCTGAGAGATGAAACACTCCATTGTTTGGATTTTCTGACTTTATAAAAGTATTTGGAAATGATGTAAAATTTTTTTCAGGGATTACTGAAATGTAACCGGTGAATGAGACTCAGTTTAGACAGATTAGATTAATAGTAATTTTCAGAAAGAGAGTGAGGCCTTCAGAGACCAAGTTTTCTGTCCCTTACTGAAAAGGCTCATGGCAATGGGTACACCGACCGGGCAGAGCACGAGACCGTATCACCTCTAATCAGAAGATTTGTCGCACTAAGAGACTTTGGTACTGCAAGGACCTCAGTTGTGACTCCTAATGACAGAGACCACAGAGAAGTCCAGGCGTAGAGTGGGGAGGGGGTGGGGGGTAGCCTAATGACATGGAGGCTGTGTGACTTTCAGCGAGTCGCTTCTTTCCTTGGCTTCCAGCTTCCCAAGATATGAAATGAGGGGATTAACATAATCTCTAAAAGTCCTTCCAGCCCTAAGCCATCATTTTATGAGTCTATAATATGCTTTTTTTATTCTTTTCATATACATGGTCTGTGAACCTGAATTTGTCTGGACCGTTTTAGGGGAATGTGAATGCTTTTGTGTCTTGGTTCTTCCCCATCCAGTCTCAAGATTTTTCTCCAATGGGCCAACCTGTTTCTCAAGGATTTGTTGGAAGAAAGGCCAGATCAATGCCCAGATTCTCATTCTCCAGTTGCAACATCAATCGGAAATAGGGAATCCATATGGAGTTGTCCATCTGAATTTAAAACGTGCTAGGGTTGGCAATAAGACTGGGGAGAAACAACTTCAACTACGTCTTGCGTGGCACCACACCCCCCAGAACCAACACAGTCCATCTCCCCAGTTCACCATGGGCAGAGAAGTCCAGGCGGTCAGGATGGGAAACGGGGAGAAAGGATGAGAGGCACAGAAGAGGGCCTGAGAGGCTGAGGGTAACCAAGGGAGGGGCCCACGGGGCTGGAGGAGGAAGCCGGAGGTGCAGATGGAGAAGGAAAGAGAGGTGGGAGGTGGGAGAGGAAGAGGACAGTGTGAAGGTGGAGGTGTTCGAGGCCTGGTCAGTGCTGTAATTGAGACACTCAGTGAGGATGGGAGCCCAACTGCGCTTGGTGAGAGGGTGAGGAGTTTCCAAGAGGCTTTGTGGAGAAAATGACTTTTATAGTAAAACTCGAAGGTCGGGTATGGAGTAGTCTGGAAAAATAGGGGAGAAAGAGTGTTTTGGGTAGAAAAAGCAGCATGTATAAAGTCTAGAAGTGAGAGAGAACTCGGAGAACTGAAAGAAGTTTAATGTATATGTGAGAGCGGGAGGGTGAGAATGAGCAATGACAGGAAGCGAGGAAGGAATGCTGAGTCCATGGGGTTGGGAGTGGCGGGATCGACCCCCCTGCCCTATGCCCTTATGTCGGGTCTGAAGGTTAAGAGAAGATTATCCTTCCCCAATCCCTCTACGGTAAAAATAATCTATCTGATTTCTCAGCTATTCTGGGGTTAAATTAAATTATGGCCTGGCCAAACTTGGGAAATGGTTCCTCCAAAGATAACTTCCAATGGTGGGTGTCTTTGGCTTCCAGGCAACTTGTCCCCTGACTTGGGCCAGAATATCTGTTTTTGCCTTGGCAGGGAGGTAATCCAGTGGCCTGGTATTCATTCTGTGCAGAAAGTGCCTGGTAAACTAGTCAGAGGTTGTGTGAATATCTGCTCTAGGTTTCCACGGACGTTTTCTTAATACTGTGGAATAGAGGAAAGAACATTAAGATGGGAGCTGGGAAACCCGGGTGCTAGGCTTGGCTCAATTTCTAACTTTCTCTGTGCCCTTTGGCTACTTCTTTTTCCTAGATTGTCTTCAGTTTCTTCATCTGGGAAATGGCAGTTTTGCATCAGATCAGGAACAGTAGACATTTTTACCTTGGGTGCCAATGCCAGCTGACTGGTGGCGGCTGCTCAGAGAAGGGTTCTGGGGCCTGAACCAGCGGGAAAGAGGAGCAGGATGGATTATGAGCCTCTGCCAAGACACTGTGCTGCAGGGTGATGGCTTTTCTGCTTTCTATAGGCACTCTTGCTTTAAAATCCTGTGATCCATGTGATTTATTAAGCACCCACTGTATGCATAAGGCACTGTGGAAGAGATGCAGATAAATATGTCACTGCCTGCCAGAAAAAGCACTTCCTATGGGTAGGGCTTGTGCCTGTCTTGTTCAGTGCCTGGCATGTAGTAGCAATCAATAGTTACTTGTTGATGAATGGCCTTTGCCCGCTAATTGTTTACTGTCCAGTGGATAGGCTAGACTGGGTACTTCAACAATTATAATAAGAGGTTGCCATCCAGCTTAGGTGGCATAATTGGACTACCCTGGAGCAAGCCAGTATTGGGGGTAGGGTGGGGATTAATCAGAGCAATTTTCTGAGTTTTATTAATTTTAGCCTCTGTGCAGTTTTGGAAAGACCCAACATTTGCCACTGCTCAAGTCGTGTATGCTCCAGTTGTGAAAACTTTCACCTGCCTCATTGCTTGTGGGCTGTCCTTGGGGAAGAAATGGAGGATGGTGGGTGAGCTTGGCATCCTGGGCTCCTGGGAAGAAATGGGGCCGAGCCAGGCTTGCAGTCTGGACCTTATGGACTGGATCAGTTTCCTGTCCCTGCCTCTGACTTCGGGGTTGTTGCGCAGCGTGAGTCCTGCTGGTCACCCTCAGTTTTGCCTGGGTTGAATCATTAGGTCAGCATCTGGCTTTACCCGGCCAGCTGTGCAATTTTGATTTTATTTGATTGCAGTAAGGGGCTTAGGCTGGCTGGGGAGGCCTGACATTTTATTACTCTCACTTCATGATCTGCTAAGCACCCCTGGGAGCATAATGTCACAGTTGGCATGCCCCAAGCCCAATTCACCCCAGGGTCTTATGGTATAAGACACCCTTCCCCCTTCCTGTCCCAACTCCCACAGCTATATCTGTCTCCTCCAAGGAACCCTTATCTGGGGAAGAAGTACATGTATTTGAGTGTGATTCTCTTCTGCCAGTGAGATAAAATCCTGGATTTTTGGAGCTGGAAGGAACTTTGAAATTTTATCTGGCTCTGCCCCTGCCCCTAAGACAGTCTGATTCTATAAGCATCCGTTATACTCTTTATCATTGATTCCAGTCTGTTCCTCTGGATAGCCTGCCATCCACTAACTCTCTTGCTTTATTTTATGTATCCCCAAAAAACAGGGCCAGCAGTAGAGCTAGGTGAATGAGGTGATTAGCAAAATTTAAGGAGGCTCTCACTCCCAGCGGCATGTAAGTGCCAGCCCTGCACTTGGCAGGGACCTGAGTGTGAGCGCCTCCTTAAATTTTGTGCCTCAGTTGCCTCACCCTTGTCCTGGCCCTGCTACAACCTCCTAAATCCTGTAGACCAGTCTATCTAGGGTAGGATTTCCTGTAGAATATCAAATGTATTCACCTGAGGAGGGAGTCTTTACCTCTCACAGATCCTGTTTTATTTCCAAAAAATATCATTTTTGTTTTTCTTGTTTGGTGGCAACAAACAACTCCACATGTACTGTCCCTAATGTGCACTCTGCTGTGCAACATATTTTATCTCATTTTATCCTCCAAACAGCATGAGAGGTAAGGATGTCTGTCCCCATTTTACAGATAAGAAAATTGAGGCTTAAGGAGCATATGACTTGATCTAGCTCTGACATTTCACACTGTATTTGCTTAATTCATGTCGATATTTTTTCCCCCTCATCTCCCTTCTCCTTATGCTGTGTGCATGTGTCAAGGCTAGAGTCATGGCAGCCCTTGGTCCTTTCTGGTTCAAGTTCAACTTTCAGCTCTATAACCTCTTTTCCCTCAGAATTTGGGCAATTAAGGTGTTATATAGACAAGGCCCCGAAAGCATGATTCTCACAACCTGGTTTTCATGAAGTACAGAGCCTGGCACATGGTCAGGGCTCAATAAACATAATATTTGTTAAATGGATGATATATACCTGGAATTCCAGAGAAAGTTTAATTTAGTTGTGTAGCCACTTGGCATCGTGATGTGATTTGATTGGAGTTTAAAAAGCCCTAAACTGTGCCCCTGATATCTTTAGTCATCCTCTGGGGAAAATACTTGATGTCCTTTGGGAAAATCCAGAATTGGGGAGAAAGTCATCCCTTTTTCTTTCAGGAACATTCACAATCTTTCCATGGAGTGACTTGGACCTCGGACCCAGGTCAAACCTGTCTGTGCATAAACCCCACATTCCTGTTTGCTATGTTACTATTTATAATTCTACCACGACCGTCTCACTCTGCGCTGACTGTGCCTGTGTGTCTCACTTGGGGAGATTTTCCCGAGCCTCTGACCTTCAGTGTCATTCTGCAGTCTGGTCCCACGGTGAGAGAACTCTTGGCTTAAGCCTCTGGGCGTCAAGTGGCCCCAGATGAGTTACAATGTAAGGAATTCTTCAGAGGCTTGAGTGCCGAAGAACAGGCCTATGCGATTTACTCTGCCTGAGTAAAAGCTCTTAGCAGGCCCTGCACAATCAGCATGCATCCCAGGAGCTGGGCAGGAGAGGAAATGGCTCTCATTGCCTTCAATGCAGCTTTCTTTTTAATCAGATAAATCTCACTGGAGAAAGGCAACTTTGCAGAGAATGGAGCTCAGGGCTTCTGGACAAGAAGTTTTGGGAAAAAAGATTGCATTGATCAGCAGGGATTGGTCATTTGAGGTTACAAAGGCCTGGTAGTATAAATATTGGGGAGAAATAATAGGAGGATATAAACAGATGAAGGCATGATATTATCTCATGACAATAGTTACCACTCACTGAGTATTTACTATGGGCTGAATATATACGTTACTGTATTTAATCTTCTCAACAATCCCATGAAGATGACATCATTCATCATTACCCCCATTTACAGATGAGGAAGCCGATGCTTCCATTTTCAGGAATTTAGCTAAGGTCGTGCAGTTTGTAAATGGCAAGCCCGTGAGTTGACTGCTCTCTACAGCCCATGCTGTTAACCACTATACGCTAAGTTAACACCACCACGTGATAGTGATTTGCAAAGTCCGTCTGAGGAGCCTCCTTGGTTCATGAAATCGATGTTTCCTTAACTCTGGAATTACAAGTGAGAATTTTGGAGCTCTGGGAATTGGAAAGTATGGGTTGAGAAGAATGTAATTGACTATGATTTGCACACATATAACACTTGCAGTTGATTTGGCACTTCCAAATCCATCACTGCATTTGATCTTCATACTATCCCATGACAGCACCTCCATGTACAGTGATGACACAGAGGCTCAGTTGAAAGGGTAAGAGGCTGCTCATGGTCTCCGACAGCAACTCCGTAACATAACATCTTCTACTAGACTGTTTGGCCATTCCCAAAAGATAGTAAAGGGATTGAGGAAACCTTCTTGACTATTTATTAAATCGTCTCTAACAGAATTTCTCTGTAGTCAACTTGCCTTTCATTTTAACCTTTTCCATCTCATTTCACTCATCTTGAAAATACTGCCTGCAGGTGTTGTTTGAATGGCAAAAGGTCACTTTTTTTTTTACAGATGCTCTGGAAATAAACTTTCATTTCTCAAATGAGTCAACATTTTTTATCCACTAGGTACTTTGAGGTAATGATCATCTTCTCATTGGAGATACCATTAGTTTATTATTCCATTTGTTTACTTATTTATTCAAAATAATTATGGTGTGCCTATTATGTGTCAGAGATTGTACTAGGTGTTAGAGCAGGAAATAAATAATACAATAATAACAGCCCTTATTGACTGGTTGTAAATTGCTGTGCCAGGAATTACACTAAGAGCTTTATTTGCAATATTTACTCCCCCAAATAAACCTTTGTGTTTCATATAATTACCCCCATTTTACTGATGAGGAAAGTGAGGTTCATAGAGATTAAATAACTTATTCAGATTCACCTGATCTCCCAGACTTCTCTCTTAACTATATCAGTGAT
The DNA here is from genome assembly GCA_004363605.1 of Indri indri. Lineage (NCBI taxonomy): Eukaryota > Metazoa > Chordata > Mammalia > Primates > Indriidae > Indri > Indri indri. The sequence continues at coordinate 16,572 of RJWJ010008804.1, forward strand.
GAATATGCAGCAGCTCTTGCTGTCCAGGAGCTCTCAAAACTAGTAGATGGAAAGTTATGTGAGAACAAATAAGTGCTTGAATATCTGGGCCTGTTAGAAAAAAACATATCACTTTTCCCTCTCAAATCTGTACTGGTTCAAACTTACGGTAGGAAAAAAGCTAAGTTGCAATCAATCCATAGGAAATGCATCAGTGAAACCGTGCCATTTATCCCAGAGAAAACAGAGGTTTTCATAACTGTGGAGCTTGGATGTGTGTTGTCTTTAAGCAACCGAAAGACTATGATTTAAAGGCGGGTGTTCAGAAAATAGACAATCCTCACCAGGCACTAAGGAAGAAATGATCTTAAATTGTAGAAAGAACAATTTGGATTAAAACCTGAAGCTGCCTTTAATAAACTTAGTGACTGGTCTTCAGAAAGTGAGCACTTGACTGTGAGTTGATAGGGTTTAGTTGAAGTGGGTATTTGTATGTAAATACAGAGTGTTAGGGAAGCTTCAGGGCTCTAATAATGCTCTCTAAATCTAATGTGAATCCTCTAAGGCAGAGTCAGAGCTACAGCTGTGCTCAGTGCGGTGGAACTTCTTTGTCTTGCTCAGCAGGTTCCAAAATCTTGGGGAAGAAGTGGGTAGGGGCGTCATGGAATATGGGACATGGGCAGCTTATGCATTAGAAAAAAAGACATTTATCGACCACCTGCTATAAATCAATGAAATTACACCCCTGCAGAGTCAGTAGGGACTATCAACTCCATTTTACAGATGAGGGGACTGACTCAGAGATTAACTGAGAATAGCAATGGCTGCCAATGATCAAACATGTTCTAAGTGCCATGCAGAGCTAAGAACTTTTCCGTACAAGCCTTCTAATCTTCCTGACAACTTTATGAAGCATCAACCATTTTCTTCTCTATTTTTCAGATGGGGAAACTGAGACTTGGGGAGGTTGACTGACTTAATCGAGGTGACTTGGCAGCAGCGTTGATCTAGAAGCTAATTGAGGTGGAATTTTGGCATGAGCTTTGGAGCAGCTGTTCAAATCTGCTTAAACAGCTCACTCAACTCAAATATGCATTGTTTTTGAGTCCCTGCTCTCTTGTTGTTTAGTATAAGCTTCTATAAGGAATATCCTATACCTAGAATAAAGGATCTCAAGTGTCCTTGCTGAACCTTTCTTTTCCTCTTGGGGTTTCTTTCTTTTCTACTCTACACCTCCAGGATCTTTCAGCAGGGTCACCTCTTTGTGGCACACAGGGGGACCCGATGGGAACCTGAGTCCCACTGCCTCCTGCTTCTTGTTGAATATCTCAGAAGCAAAAAGTAGCAACCTAGGGAATGGGACAAGCTATGGATGTGGAGTCAGAAATCCTGGGTTTGACTTCTACCTGTTGTGATTCTTTCTCGTACGATCTTGGGCAAATCCTTTACTATATGTAAGCATCAGCTTCCTCATCCATTGAGTGTAGATACCTCTGGTCCTAACTTTTGAATTACTATTTGAAATTACATTGAAGAAAGCATAACATACTATACAAATAAGAACTCATTTTTTGGCTGAAATAGAGTGTGCTCCAGGGTTAAGCACACAGACTCTGGCATCAAATCCAGGCTCTGCCATTTACTAGCTGTGTGGCCTTGGAAAAGTTACTTATCCTTTCTAAATCTTTGTTTCTGCATCTGTAAAATGGGGAAAATAGTAGTTATTGCTCATAGGGTGGTTGTAAAGAAAAATATTCTTTTACTGTTGTTACTTTGGTCACTAGCACATTCTAAATGTTCAATGCAATATTCATTTATTCAAAGAGAGTTGGCTGATTTAGGCTCTATGATGGCAGGTGACTATATGAACTTCTAGAAGCTTCTTTGTGCTTTACACTGGAATCTACAAGGCCACCCACTCTGACACCTAGAAGAGTACCACAGCACTCTCAGGTAATTCCTCTGCTGTGCTCTTAGTAATTTATCCGTAAAGTAGTAAATTAATAGCATTACCCTGGCATTTCAATCAATAGGATTAAGATGATCTGATGGTAACAGAGTAGTAATTGCCGCTGCGCAGATGGAAACTGTCCAGTGGAAAAACTGTGCTCCACAAGCTGGCTGTGCCCTCAGACCAGATTCTTTCAACGCTTTTTAAAAAATAACATTTTCCTCTGATAATTAAAGCAATAAATACACATTGGAAAAATACAATGAGGTTCAAAGAAAAAAAACCCACCTAGAAATGCCATTATCTATTTATCTACTGTTAACATATTGATACATTTCTTCTAGGTTTTTTTTTTCCTCTGTAGATTGTAATCATTTTTGTTTCCTGTTTTTTTTTTTTTAACTGAAGACTCTAAATGAGCATCTTCTCTTGTTACTAAACCTTTACAAACAACTTTAAATGACCACCTGTGCCAGAGTGTGACTGTATTAGTATTCCTTTAGCTATCCCCCTGTTGACGGGTATTTATATTATTGTCAATTTTTAGCTATTATAAATTATGCTGTGAAAAACCCCCTTGGTCATAAACCTCTGTTCACGTCCTAGAAGCAAAATTGCTGAGTTAAAGGGTAGGACAATTTCTGAGGCAGAAAGGCTGTACCAGTGTAAAGGAAGCCCCTCTTCATTGACCCGCTAGGAGCAGCAACTTTAATTCTTCCGAAGGCAGAGTCTACTGGGGGCAAGGGCTGAAGGCAATGTAAGTAAGTAAAAGTTAAAAAGAAGAGAGGTTGACTCATATTGCCCATGAAGCTGTAGACATTGGAATGTGCCAGAGGAGAGAAGGGACCTCTTAGTGACAGATTGTTCAGAAGCCCAGCATTGCTTGGTGCAAAGCATTTCCTTTTCTATTAAATTTCCCCGCATACGTCTTCTGCCTGTTATCCCTTAAAAACACTTCCATATTGTAAACACCTCCCAGATGCTTGAAATGGGGGTTAGGATAGCATGGTGGACTCAAATGGGATTCTGCCATTTATTAGCTGTGCGATCTTGGGCAAGTCACTTAACTCTTTCAAATATATGTTTCCTTATTGGTGAAGTAGGGTAATAATAGAGCTACTTTCCCGAACCGTTGGGGTTAAATAAGAAAAATACATATCAAATGAGGACTGCAGTGCCAGGCACATAGAAACCACTTAGTATGTCAATCATTATTACAAATAAAAATTAAAGTTCCTGTTTATAAGGTTTAATTATTCTTCACTAAAATTTTATGCCAGCCTCGGTGAAACCTAATAATTCTAAAGAATTTATGAAAAATCTAAAGACTGAAAGAGGCAGGGATGCAGGAAGTAGTGGGCGTGGGTTGTACTTCAAATCTTGGCTAATTTATTATATTCAGTTGTAGGCCCTGCATTTTAAGAGGGACATTAACAGGCTGGAGCAGGTCCAGAAAGGAAGAACTGGGCTGGTAAACAAACTTGAAATTGACCTGTAAGGAATAATTACAGACTCTGTGGGTGTTTGGCTCAGAGAAGTCTTAAGCAGAAGGGATCAGCGTGTTGGGCTATTGTGGGAATAGGGACTCAACTTGATAAAATAATCTTGAGTATTTACTGTTATGTTATTAAGTATGAAATGTCCATTTTTCTTAAGTACTAAGTTTGACAGTTGATATCGCTGACATTTCACTCTGACACTTCTTGGTTTTTTTTTTTTATTGTGAAGGTACATCCTCCTTCTTTGAAGTGCATGTTTTGGCTTGTGATCATCTTTTAATATTTTTTTACAGCAATTTTTTGTGAAACCATGGATAAGTAAAAAAGTCATGTTGTTTTTGAATATGAGTTCCCTTGTGGAACCAATACAGCACAGACAGTTCGAGATATTAACAAAGTGTTTGGGAAGGATGTGGATAATGAACACACAATGGTTCAAGAAGTTCCATTCTGGTGATTTTAATCTTGAAAATGAGCCACAAAGGCGACCTGAGACCAAGGTGGATAATGATGAGCTGAAAGCTTTAGTGGAAGTGAATCCTTCTCAACCTATGTGTGAATTAGCAACAAGGTTTGCATTACTATTCCAACAATATTGGATCATTTGAAACAAGTGGGCAATGTAAAGAAACTGGATAGGTGGGTACCACGTGAATTAAATGAGCATCTGAAGAGAAATTGTCTCGAAGCTTGCCTTCCTTTGCTGTCACGACATAAAGGCAAACCATTTCTACACTGTATTGTTATGTGTGATGAAAAGCGGATTCTTTTTGACAATCACAAGCATTCGGCACAATGGTTGGATAAAGACAAAGTGCTGGAACACAGTCCAAAACCGAATATTCATCAAAAAAAGCTAATGGTGTCTGGTGGTCTAGTGCTGGTATTGTCCACTACAGCTTCATGAAACCTGGTCAACTGATTACAGCGGATGTCTGCTGCAACCAGTTAGATGAAATGATGAGGATGCTTGCGATTAAGCAGCTGAGATTGGTCAATAGAGACAGGCCAATCCTCTTGCAAGACCACATGTTGCAAAACACAATGATGCTCAAATCACAGAAGCTGGACTTGGAAACTCTCTGTCATCCACAATATTCACCACACCTTGCACCAACTGACTACTGCTTCTTCCAGCTTTGGACCACTTCTTGCAAGGAAAAGTAAGTATTCAATTCTCAACAAGCTGTGGAAAACGCCTATGGCAATTTCATTGTCACTCGCTCTCCAGGCTTCTTCGCTGTTGGCATGAGCAAGCTACCATTAAGATGGCAAAACTGTGTCGATAGTTTAGGCACATACTTTGATTAATTGTACTGCTTCTTGTTTGAGATATAATAAACTAAACTTTTGATTCAAAATCGGACATTTCGTATTTAGTGACCTAAATATTTTTCCAGGCACTGAGCTGCAAATATTATTTATTTTCTCTCCTCCAAAATATGTTATGAGGTATGCATTTGTGTTTCTGTTGGATAGATGTATGAAAGCAGAAGTAGCTTGGTTGAAAGTTACATGGCTAGTAGGTGGCAGGGTAGGAATGGAAACAGATCTTTCTAATTCCATAGTTTGTGTGCCTTCTACAGCCCACTGACTTGTTCCAAGTGAGCAAGAAGGTAGGTAGGACTTTCAGTGAGGGAGGCAGCTGCCTGATGCATGTGAGGAAAGAATATTTTGACCATTAGAGCTATCCAGCAATGGAAGATTCTGCCTAACTAGATGGTGAGTTTCTTGTTGCCAGAAGTGTTCAAGCAGAGGCTGAACTTTTACTCAGTAGTGTGCTGTAAAGATGACAGCCGATAAGTGGGTAGGAACTGTGACTTTACCACTTACTTGTGCATTGTCGAAAGTTGCTTAACCTCTTTGAGCCTTATTTTCTTTATCTGTAGACCGGGAATATTGTCTAATTTTAGAATTGTTGGGAAGATTTAAAAAAACACAAATAAGTTGCTTAGTCAAGAACTTGATATACAAAACTCGCTCTTTATATATTAAGTGAACAATTATCTAAGATCTTTCTATTTGCATGTGTGGCTCTTATTTATACGGTGACACTATCTAATCACTTCTTTATTGGGATCAATTTTAAATTTAGAGAGGTCACTTCCAGAGTGAGTATTCTACCTCACTTCTGCAGGGCAGGGACTACTAGTTTCTGTCTCTTCAGGCAAACAACTGTTGGACTTCAAAACAGAGCAGTGGAACCAACAATAGGAAGGATATTTAGAATGAAATGTTATGCAACAGAATAGATATTGTTGGGAGATAGGTTAGAACCATGTCACCCTATTGTTCAAATATCAGATGGGTTTGAAGAGCCCACTGTTTGCCCAGTCCTGCGCCATGAAGATTAAGGGATCTTCAATCAATTGGAGGCATTGTCTTTGTCTTCAAGTGTCTCAAGGCCCGGGATGTCTCAGACAACTGTGAAAAGCTGATAGCACTCAGTGTCATTCTGTGTTAAATCTTTTGGTTTGGGTTCTAGCCCCCAGGCAGTTACAGAAGGGATGCTCAGGAGCCTGGAGAAGATGACCTGGGAAGGTCTTTTACTGGCCTGGGATTTTTCTCCTTTTAATGGTTCCCAGGATTCTTTCTAGTAGGCACAATGTGGTAATATTGCAGTCGCGGCTCCCATGGGCACATTCTCTAGCCATTTTCCCAGGACATCCCTCAGAGCCTGGGAATATGCTAATCATTGTTGCCCATTTTCAGGCCCAGAGGAGAAGGAGAAGGAGGAAGAGGAAGAGGAAGAGGATGGGTACAGGGAGGGGGAAGGGGGTACACCTGTGAGGACCCTCCCAGCAGCCCTCCTTCCTGGGCTTCGAGAAAAAGGCAGCATCCTGCCTCCTCTCAGGGCTCTGTGTGGCCCCTGATCTGCAGACATCAGTCCAGGCTTCTACCAACATCAGCCATGGATCCCACTAGCAGGAAACATGGAGTTGGCTGCCTGAGGAGAAAGCTTTTATTGTTGGGATCTTTGACACGAGGATCCTCCTCCTCCTCCTTCAACAAGATAAGCAGATGCCAGTTGCTTTGGAAGAATGCCTTCCTTTCTTTTTCCTCTTGTTTCCTCCTCCTTTCATCCTCCCTCCTTAGCCTCTGCTCCTTCCCTCCTACATTCTTTCCCCTTCTGGTTCCTCTACCTTCCTCCTTTTCCTCCATCTGTTTCTGAGTCCTAGAGTGGTGGAGTTGAGGGAGAACTTAACAGTCATCTGGTACAGTCTACTCATCCATTCTACAGATGAGAAGACTGTGTCCAGAGAGCGAAAGGGACTCACGCAATGAGTTCCTGGCTGAACCCTAAGTAGACCTGAGTCTAGTGCTTTTCCTTCTTTGTTACTCTGCTCATCTCCCCCTTTCTCTTTCTTTTCTTGTTTTTTTTTTTTAATTTCTATTTATTTCTTGCCCAATATTCTTTCTTGTTCTCTTTTGTCTCTTCATAAACCCCATGGCGATCGATGGAAAAGAAATCAGGACTTCGGGTAGCAGAACTGAGGGGCAAGTGTGTGTCACTTGTTCTCTGCCTCCTTTTCCCCACTGGGAAAGACTGTGATCTGGGGTGAGCCCCTCAATTTTCTTCCTCGGAGACTGTCTGCCCCCTCCACCCTATTCCACCACATCTCTGGAGGGGTTTGGACAACGTCTTTCTTCATATGAAGACTTTGTACTTGGATTGGCAAAGTGCCCTAAAGGGGTTCCAGGTTGGTAATATCATCGTCTTAGTCTCTTTATCCACAAAATGGGGATGACGATAGCACTTACTTCATAGGGTTGCTATAAAGATTAAGTAGTTAATACATATGGGGCTTTTAGAAAATTTCCTGACATAGAGTAGTTTCTAAATACGTGTTATTTGCTAATATTATTCTTATTTTTTCTACTTGTACTGCTTTATTGCCAATATTATTGGTTATAAGTATTATTATTTAGAGAAGATTTTGTCTATAAGGGGAAGGGTTGAGAGTCACAAATAACATTCTAACATAAGGAAGGAATAGAACAGTATGAATATAGCTCAAATAGATACTTGTTGGCACGCTGGACAGTGGGTGACCTGATCTCAGCTGTGTTCTGCCTGCTAAATGTGTCCACTTTTTACCCAAATGTGCCCTATTTCCTGCAACTATCTGAATTCAAATTGCAGCCCATGTCCATGACTCACCCTGAGAAGCTATTTGGTACTTAAAGGTAAAGTTAAGCCTTGCTCAGACAGGACCCAGTTTCATAATTCCTTCTGTAATTTCCATTTTCTCCAATGACAGTGTCTAAGCTAGCATGATAGAGTACAGTATGTCATATCATAAGTTTTGCCCAATTTATGTACTGTTAATTTATTTTTAATTTGATTTTTTATCTTAAACATTATCAATATTATAATGGAACTGGTAAATTCTGGTGCCTGGTAAAGTAAAATTCATGATGACTAAAATAGAAGAAAATTATTCTGTATCATTGCAATGCATCTTGCACACTCCCAGTGGAACATTTACTAGATTTTAGGGAAAGGGGCCACGGCGATGAGAGACTTGGTGTTCTTAGGCCTTGTCTGTGCTGGGCATTAATTTACTGTCAACTTTGGACAAGTCCCTCTCCCTATGGCCTCAGTTGCTCCCCCCCCCCCGCCCCCCGGGAACTGAAAGAATTGGGCTGATGATTCTTTCCATCTCTAACTTTTTTTTGTTGTTGTTATGAGCAGGAGGATTTTGTGAAAGTGCACACTGGTAGGGCTCTAGTTGCTCTGATGAGAATATGTCCCATCCATCACTTTGTTCTCAAAACCCAAATCTATAATAAAACTCTAGCCTTCCATTTTCCAATGGCATTTTACTTCCAGCACAATGACTTCAATGGGGAAAGCAACTTCCATTTGCTCAAGAAATTCCTCTAAATATACCAAATGGTTTCAGCCTCTAGGCTGGTTTTTACTTAGAGAAAACACGATCAACTCAGCACTGGTCCGGATCTCTCCAAATGTCTTTCTTCCCTACCTGGCGCAGGTTGCCTTTCATTAAGTTGGGTTCCAGGTTTGATTGTATGCCCATGCTCTCTGGTATCCTCTTTTGTAAAAAATGTATTTTTCAGCTTTCAAAAGTAATATATAGTTTTGTGAAACATTCAAGCATTACAGAAATATTTAATGCAGGAAATAAAAGTCCCCCATAGTCTCATTCTCAAGAGGTAATAACTATGAATAGTTTTGGGCCCATTTCTCAAGACATTTTTTTCCCATGTGAGGACATTAATACATATTAAAAAATAAAAATGGGATCCTACTATGCAGACTGTTTTGCTACTTGCCTTTTTTTTTCCTCCCCTTCCATTTAATCATTCATCCTGGTCATTTTTTGACTTTTCTGCTTGGAATGAGGTCATCTGCTGATGGCATTTACTGGCCATGTGATTTTGGATGAATCATTGCTCCTCTTGGGGTTTGTTTCCTCACCCATAAAATGAAGAGCCTTTCCAACCTGCCCATCTCCTGTGATAGAAGTCTGATAACAGGTATGTATGAAAGTGTAGGCACCCTGGGGGTGGACTCCAGCGGGCCATTATTTGTCCCATTATCCTGTTTTATTGGGTTTCTAGCACTTTCCAGGCCCTGAAAATTTACAGTTCCCCAATTTGTTTGTTTGTACCCCCCCCCAGATGTTAAACTGCCTGAGAGCAGAGAGCAGGACTCTTCATCAATGTATCTATCCCCAGAACTTAGAACGATTGCTATGAATGGTAGGAATTAATAAATATTTTTTGGATGATGAGCAAATTATCCACTCTTAGCTGGGCTTGTAATTAATAGAAGGTCCACTGGGAGAGAATAGGGCAGAGCAGACTGGGCTGAGCCTAGTTAATAGGGTGGATGGCTGGCCCAACCAGTGTGCTTGAGTGCAACACCCTTTGACTTGCCTATTCTGCAAGCCTTTCTCCTTTGACTGCATCACTCCTTGGCACTCTTTGCCACCTGGTAAATTAGTCATTCTTTGTGGCCCAGTTTTATTGTTCTGAGTCCTTGTAAATTTTCTTCTGTTTTGTACTGTCTCTCCATCTCCAGACGGTTAGTCAGACTTTTTAATGCTCCTGTACCACTTTGCACTTATCTCACTTTACTTGTAGTAATAATGGTTTTCCTGCTTTGTACAATTGCTGTGTGCCATATGTAGTGCTAACCTAACACTCCACATGCCTTCTCCCATTTAATATTTATGGTAATCTGTCAGAAAGATTATTGTTCCCATTTCACAGATGAGGAAAACCAAGGCTTAGGAATCTTACAAATAATCTTGCTCCAAAGCATATACCTAGCAAGTGGTATAAAATAATTCCAAAATATATCAGATTGATTCCCAAGCTATAGTTTTTAAGCCCTTTATAAGCAGACTTAATTTAAGAATTAATAATTATGCAGTAATATCTGGAAGTCCGATCTCATTTTCCGTATGAAAAAACAGACCAATTACAAATCAGAGTAGAGCTTATAGGGGGAGGAAAATCTTACTCTGATCACTAGGCTGTCCAGTTCTGAGGTAGCATGGGACAGTCCATCTTTTACTTAGCTTTCTCACCCTCTTTTTCAGGAGGCGTAACTTTTTATGTTCCAGGGCATATTCAGTGAATTCCTTCGAGCCCCCATCTCTGGGCATGGGGAGGAGCTGGTTGGTGTGCCTTTCAGGGCAGAAATGAGGGGAGGGTTTTTATGAGATTTGTGGAGGGGATAGGGAACAGCATGAGTCAACTTACAGAGGTGAGACTTACGGCCATGTTACTCATGGACAATGAGAAATCCATTTTGGGTTCGAATTCGATTTGTGTGAAGTACAGGAGCTGGAAATAGAGTCAGGGGCTTGTATGTGGCAAGCTGAGAGTTTTGTGCCATAAAAACCTGGCGTTCTCAACAGAGAGGCAGCATGACTGCAGAAATGAGTAAGATAGATCTGTGTGCACACTGACAAGGTATGGCTGAGTGGTAGACGGGAAGTTGCAGAACGTGGTATTCAGAATAACCCCGTTCTGGTAAAACAGAAGCAGATTACTACTGTAGCACAGCAGTTCAAGGGTCTCTGAAGCCAGACTGCCTGGGTTCCAATCCAGCACTGCCACTTCCAAGCTGGGTGACCCTAGGAAACTTATTTAACCTCATCTGTCGCTTCATCTGTACAATGGGATGAATAACGGCATATGCTTTATAGAATTGTTCTGAGGACTACATGGGTTAATACATGCTCAGTTCTTGGAAAGGTGACAGGTGCAGAGTAAGCACTCATGTTTTTGTTGTTATTATGTGATTAAGATCATTTGGAAGGAGGAATATAAAACTGTTAAGTGACTTGTCCTAAGAGTAAAATTCCTGTGTATTTTAGTTTTAAACATATCTCACTATGTTGTTTACTATTTTACAACAAGTATTTACAATGTAAAAAATAAAACAAAGGAAAACAAAACAACAAACCAGCAGATCTATTTCGAAAGTTGCTATTAGAAGACTTTATTTCTATTGTGTTCTTTTCCCTACCAGCCACAGGCCTGCTAGGGACACACTGGGAGATGTCTCTGGTGTCATCTGGAGGGCTGTTGGAAACAGGTGTCTGAGGCCACATCAGGAGTGACCTGGTGGTTATAAAGGGGGTGGGTCCAGTCCTTGCTTCAGCCTCCATTCTGCTCCCCCCCACCCACACACTGCCGCAAATGGACTGGGTGTGGTTTCCTGGTCTGGAGATGTTCTGAGAAGCCCTTTGGGTCTGCGTCGGGAGCGGCGAATCTGCGACTTTGTGGTGAGACCTCCAGTTCTGGAGGCTGGGCGCCCCTCCAGCCTTCCGTACAGAAGATAAGGAAGGCTGGGGTGACTCACTCTGGCATGTTTGGGGATTCGAGGGTGTGGCTAAAAGGTCTTTGCTCAGAGTACTAGGGACTAATATTTTTAAAAAATTCTGTTCCTGGGCCAGATATTATGCTGCCCTTCATCCCGACCTCCCAACTCAGTCAGAAATTCTCTCCCACATCCCTAGATACCTCTTTCAGGTGAATGATTTTGGTCATTCACAAGGCAGGTGGGACAAAGAAGGAGGGATGATCTGTGGCAAACCATCTCTATCCTCTGACAGAGCTACAACCATGCACCTTCATGACGGAGGTGGAAGTTAGTGCAATTTCCCTCCTACGTGAAGGATGGAGACCGAAAACTCTTATCTATTTATAGATGCGTGCTCACTTTATTATTATCCAGAACCACCTGCAAGACATTATCTCGATTATCTGAAGAGGCAAGTTTGTCTCTTTCATCTCCCTCATCCAGTTGAGTCTCCTCCCTCCTCCTCCCTGGTTCATTCTTAGAGCAACAATGGCAGTGTAATGGTTAAAGGAATGTTTTCTGCAGTCACACCCAACCTTGAGTCCTGTCTCTGCCTCTCACTAGCTGCCTTACTTTGGGCAAGTTACACAACCTCTTTATGCCTCAGTTTTGTCACCTGTAAAATGGGAATATAACAGTACTTGCATCTTAGGATTTTTGTGAGCATTATGAGGCATAGGATGTCATTAGCCGTATACCTAGCATTCAATAAATACTCAATAACTGGTAATGATTATTATGAATGAGTTGTTGCAGTCCAGGCTGAGATGGGTATCATGAGGGGAGGCAGAAGGCAAGGCTCAGGAGGAAAGGGAGATGTCTGCAGTATCTTTTAACACAGAAGGTGCACGTGCTCTGTGCCCCAGCAATTCCATTTCTTTTTCTTGTTATCTCTCTGGAGAAATGCCACATGTGTTCACAAAAACGTAGGTACACTGTGATTATTGCAGCACTGACTGCAGTGAAAAAATTAGAAAAAAGTGTTAAGTGCCCACTAATAGGGGAGCTCTAGAAAACAATGGGGCATCCACAACATAAAATGCTCTGCAGTGCTTAGAGGAATGAGGCAGGACTGTATGCCTCCACAGGTAAGGCTTCCCAAGACATGTCGCGATGTGAACAAAACACATTATAAAATATTATGGGCAATACGATTCCATGAAATGATAGTACGTGTATTTCAATAGTTACACACACACAAGTGTATGTGTATGTATGTATATATGTAAAGCAATCAAGAAAGATAAGAGCTGGAAGGGACCTGGAGGTCATTGTCAGAGGGGATTTTGGGCTTAAGTCTAGAATTAGAATTTCTTAAAAAGAGAATGTATACATACATTGTACAATTAAACATGATCAAGGACAGCCAAAAAATGCCTATCTAGCTAAGAACAGGAAGAATATGGCTCTGTCAAACCAAAGGCCTGAAGAGAAATCCCCAGCTTTTCTTTTCTAGGCTTCTTTCTGCCCCTGTGGCCCACTAGCAGAGGGGGAGGGCTGTTACCCTGACATCTGCAATAGCTCACAGGGGCTGCAGCTTAACAGGCATGAACCAGTGTTGTGAGCTAGGAGCAAGGAGGTCTGTATTTGAATCCTGGCTTCGCTCTGAGATTGATAGCATCGTTGCTTGCTGTTACGAAGAGGCTTTTCCTCTCCAAGCTTCAGTTTCGTCAGCTCTAAAATGGGGATACTAACCACTGTCCTGTATCTAATTTTTAAAGTGATTGGCAGCCCATATGAGATCGTGTCTGCGAAACACTGTAAACCGTAAAATACTTTTTAAAGAGAGTACCGCAAATCTGCCTGGCAGCCGGGGTTGCGGTGGCCTTGCCACATTCCTCTGGAGCTGGGAAGTGTTGCAGAACTGAGCACACAGCAACAAACACGCAGCTCTCAAAAGGCCCAAGATCGTAGCAATGACTTTATTTGGGGTATAAAATACTAACATGCTTCGCGGGAAGGCTGACAGGTCAAAGGGATAGAGAAGAAGGAAGGACGTGGTCCTGAGGTCAGACAGGTGGTAAAATGGGGCAGCAGCCTTTGAACATCTGGGTGTCCTCAGCAAGCCCCTAGTTATGCAAGGTTGATAGTACGATGGGCACAGGAAGATGGGTAAGTGAGGTCGTCTTTGGAGAAAGAAACCACAGATGCCCTGCATCTGACTATCTTGATTATCAATCTGAACAGACGCTGATTGCCGTGTCCTGGGGCCCCTGGGGGCCAGGATTCAAGCCCCTCCCTTGGGTGCTCCCTCTCTTTATCCCACATCACACAGCCAGAGTTCCCAGCCGCGTGAATGAGAGTTTTTGTTGCACTAGGACTTCAGGGCCAGGCCACCAGTTTGGGGATCGGGAGAGCTCCCTGGGGAACCTTCCCCAAGTGCAAGTGTGGTAACGTTTATGAGCGGGGACAGCGTGTGAGAGGATTGCAGGAAGGCAGGCGCAATGGCGGAGTGGGGGCATATGAATTCTATGGGTGACACGGGGGGCAGTAAATTTGGGGAAAGTGCAGACCGTGTACAGCTTTGGGAACTCTGTCACTCTATAACCTTGAGGAAGTTGCTTATCCGCTTCACCTCTGCAAAATAAAAGGGTTGATCGATGCCAGGGGTTCTCAATCAGAATGATTCAGAGCCGTGCTAATCAAACTTTTGGTCCAAGGAAGCACCGACATCAGAATCACCTGGGGGGCTGTTAGAAATGCAGATTCTCAGGCCCATCCCGGAACTCCTGAGTCAGAATCTGCATCTTAGTGAGATCCTTGGGCAGGTCCTCTGCACACTGAAGATTGAAGGGCACTGACTTAGAGAGTCTTGTTAACATGAGAGTTTTCTGGGTCCCTGTCCTGAGAGATTCCATTTCAGCAGTCTGGCATGATGTTGGAAACATGTATTTTATTTAATTTTAAAACCTCTCTTTAAAAGTCTCTATTTTATTGAGGTACGATTGACATACAAAAAGCTGTACATATTTAATGTGTACAACTTGATGAGTTTGGAGATAAATATACACCCGCGAAATCATTGTCACAAACCTATCCATCACCCCCCCCAAAGTTTCTTCCTGCCTTCTTATTGCTATTGTTATTTAATAACAATATTTATTCTTATTGTAATAAGAATATTTAATATAAGATCTACCCTCTTAGCAAAATTTTGAAAATCTGTCTTTTCGACAAGCCCCTTATAGCTAGGTTCGAGAACTGTTGAATTCTAGAACTGCTAAGAGCCCTTCTTGCCCAAGATTCCATGATTCCGTTGATACTCAAGACACTACGAAGGAAGCATGATTCTCGGGTTTGCGGGGGCGGGGGGATGAATGGGTGGGGAGTTGAGGACGCACTTGCAAGGAAGAAAGCAGAGGCTTGTTCTCTAGGTGCCTGTGGGTTCCCCAGAATATGAGGCAAGAGAGGACGCGGCCCGGGAGCTGCTGCCCATTTCACCGCCGGGATTAATGATTGTCGGCAGCTCCCAGTTAAGATGGTAAACTAATTTAGCAATGGACACTGAAAAACAGCTGAATTCAAAGGCAGAGAGTGATAATCTAATTGCACTGAATTAGCCTCGGGAGACTGGGACAATATCAACTTCAGAAAACCACAAAGGGATCCTTTATGAGGAGTTTCAAAAGCTTTGGGGCCTCAGCACCCCCCATAAGGGCTTGCGTTACAAAGCACAGGCACTGTGTGGATAAGCCCCTCTCCCTAGCATCTCAGGGCATTGTTCCCTTCTAATGTGTTTTCTGAATGAATCTGCTGGCTGGCTCTATGGTGTTTTTAGTTGTGTGTTAGGCTTAACAGGGAGTTCGTTCGGAGGAGACAGCCGAGTTCAAGGCTGAGCAGCCGTCAGTCCTGTGAACACTATCCGTGTCTGTGGCCTTGTCTGTGGACATGGGTATTTTCTGGTAGATCCTTCTGTCTTATTCTGTGGCCCTTCTCATTTCTTAAAACCAGCCTTTTACATAACCATGGTGATTTCCCCTTAATAATTCTTTGTTGCATAGTGTGTGTGTGTTCATTGCCCAACTTATTCTCTATCCAATCCATTTAAGAAAGAAAAGATCCCAGTGAGTTGTGTTCATGGCATGATTTGGGGAGCTTACAAAGATCAGATGGTAATTTGAGAATCAGGAAAGGAGGGAATATAGAATTGTGAAGGTTTGTCTCTGACCTGCATCTCATTTACTCTTCTGCAGCAAATTACAAATCTCGATCTACAGAATAAGCTTGAATTTCCTCTACATCCCTCCTGGGAGGTGGACTTCCAGTCTCTGCTTGCATACCTCCACTGACAGGGACCATCTCTGCCACTGAGGCAGCCCATTGCACCATTTGACAGAGCTGCCAGAAAGTTCACTGATTTACATTGAGTCAGAATTTGTGTTTGTGCATTAAAAAAAAAAAAAAAATCTGCCAATTACTCTGATTCTTCTCTTGGAGCTATATACAGAATAAATCAAATCGAATGTTTCCCAATATGGGGTCCCTGGGTATCTGGGAGGTTCATGAAATAATAATGAGGACTCAGAATCCACTTTAAACATTTCAAAGACTCTAACAAATTGCATATTTACATCTGACAAGGCTCCGTGGACTAACTAAAAAGCATCGCTTGTCTTTACTTTTGTTTTTTCTTGGGTCAACTCAGTGTGGCAACATTGCTTATCCCATGATATTGAATATTTCTGGCACTTATGTATGCCTTTGATTAATAAAGATGGGAAAAATATATTAATGACGATGGGTTTGGTAAACAAATTTTTTTAAAACAGACTTTATGAGGGGAAAAAAAGACCAAACAGAATCACTGATAAAAAGTATGGAAATATTTGGTCTTTCTTATGCCATGTTTCATATCTGTCAGGATAGTGATCAGGCATCACGTTTTTTCATCATACTAAGAATTTCTTGGGGGGAAATTGACATGTTTATAGGATCTGTCAATAATCGCATCCAGGTTGGGGTAACTTTCCAAAGAGAAAAGTTGCTTTGTGAGTTCCTCGATTCTTTTAGACCTTTGAACCTGAATATATCTTAATGTGGCTATTTCTCGTAATAGTTGAAATACACTGCAGCAGCTGTAACCAAATATTCTGTCACAGACGAGATTGGGAGAAGACAATCCTGAACCGGCACAGCTCAAAATGATTTTAGAGAGTGATTGGTCGAGTCCCTTCATTTTACAGCTGGAGAAAGTGAGGGCCAGAAAGGTCACAGAACCCTCTCAAGGTCATGTCACTAGCTAAATTTTGGATCCCAGGTCTTCTGCCCTTTGGACCAAGGCCACTTTGTCTAAAGCTGCTTTTTAAAACCTGCAGAATAGCATCACGATGGCCAGGCAGGGAGACAATGCCATGTATCTTAAAAATCATGCTGGTTGCTGCCAGCTGATGAAGGAAATAAAGTTAGTGACGCCCACATAGATGTGACACTGTCACAGGGTGTGCACACAGGCTGCCTGGAGGGGAGCTATGTGGACCCTCGGAAGAGAAAAAAGATTTTTAATGTACCTTTAAAGGGAGTAGTGTTTCCCCTTTCTGCAAGGACAGGGGCTGTGGCATCTGTCCCTGCAGAGTGCTTAGTTTAGGACTGGACACATAAGCACATGATAAACAAGTGAAGAAATAGAGTCGCCAGTGAAGCTAATTCATCCTGACCCATCGTGGGCATGTATGGGCTCCTGTCTTTGATAAAGATCTTATCAGAGGCTAAAGAAAATTTAGAAGAGTCGGATTCAATCATCCGAGTTGATTGATTGGTAAGAAAACTGAGTCCCCACGAGGGGAAGAGACTCGTTTCGGCCATGCTGTGGGATGGAAGCAGGGCTGACTGTAGAAGCAGCGCTCACAAATCACAGCCCAACTTCTCTTTGCACTGTACCACGTGGTTGCAACGTCTTTCATAAGGTGGTCTCAAATAAAAATTTCCTAAATATCCTCTGACAGGTAATTTCCAGTTTTGCAAATATGCGGAAGTTATATGCTGATTCATAACTCCATTTACCAGCCTAGGGTCCCTGTTCAAACTGTTCCTCAGGAACAAAAACATGACGTTTTCTTTTCTCTCTCTTAAGGTTCCTAAGCCTGAAAAAGGGGGGGACTGATTGACATTTTGATTGGCCCTAATGCAAAATTGCCCAAGGGGCTTTTTTCCTCAGGAAAAAGTCCTTGGCCCATTTTAGAAGATCCTAGACACTTTCTGCAGGGCCTAAAATGCAGTAGGTAAGATTTGAGGCAGACTACAGCCATGCCACTGGGAGGAAAAGACCAAGGTGGCCATCTGCCCCTCTTGACAAGCTTGGAGACCAGGAAGCCGGAGGGGCCACCACAAGGAAAAGCTCATTTATCTTTCAACTGGATGGTTTCTTAGGACAGAGATATGAAACAATGTATTTATCATGTTCCTTTTGATCCTACTGTGGGTAGAAACATCTTCCCTTCAAGGTTTTGATGACCTTTCTTAGCAATGGAGTAGCACATTCAGTACAAAACCCTGTGCAAAGAAGTGTCTACTCGGATGGGATATGGAAATGGTACATAAGAAAAACTGATCATTTTTGGGTAAAATATCCATGGATTAGATCTGCTTTATCTCCCTGCCTTTATTCCCTTTTCAAACACAAACTAGGCTCCTTTTTATTTTATTGGGGTACTTTGCGTGTTTCATTATGGGCATTTTCTCAAGGAAGCTAGACTTTTCTCCTCATTATAATTAGTACATCAAAACAGCCGATTAAAAATTTGGTCATTCTGTAAAGTGGCTTGAAACTTTGGACAATTTTGTCTCTCTCCCTCACCCCCGGATGGACATTTGGCAATGCATGGAGACATTTTTCGATTGTCATGACGGCGGGGAGGGAGCGTTGCTGCTACCGGGGATGTTGCTAAGCATCCTACAATGCACAGGACGGGCCCCATAACCAAGAATTATCCAGCTCAAAATGTCAACAGTATGGAGGTTAACAAACATGGTTGTATACCACAGGTCTGTTTGAGTCACTCAGAAGGCAAGAGGATTTGGAGGTCAGACTGGGCCCGTCCCATCCAGAAGCCTCTGTAAGGGCTCTGAATATCAAAGCCAAGTTCCTTTTGGCTTGAAAGGAGGCTTGAAAGGAATGTGCTTCTACCATTAAAAAAAAACTTTGCCTATTTTATTTTTGACAAGTCTGGTTCTAAGGCCCCATGCCTGACTGAAAGCAAGACAAAATTTAGGTTTCTGAATCCTAGAATGTCACTTATGGGATTTTAGAACCTCAGGCTTTTAAAATATCAGAGCAGGAACTTCAGCCAAATCACCTCATCTTACTCGTGGGGATGCAGTTGATGAGCACTGCAATGCTCTTTGTCTCCCAGGACCTCATGTCTTCCTTTGCAAGGCCTCAATTCCTCCTCTGTATTGGCACCGTATAAGATTTCTGCCTCACTCACTTTGATTGTTGTTTTGTTGGTTGTGCTGTCGTTATTGCCATTTTGCTGGTTACGTGCTGATGCAGCAGCACGTCTGTTATGGAGAACATTTCCCAGCCCCCGGATTTTCCCAACCAGGTGAGCAGCTGGCATCATTTAATCTAAGGACTACCTGGGTGCCTGAGACGATTGGATTGGCTCATTCCAACACAGTGCCTGTCCCCTGGGGGAGAAGGGGTCATTCATATGGAACCTGCTAGGGAGCTGCCAGCCTCATTTACCCTCACATACATTCGACTAAGCCCCCAGATTTTAACACTTCCGTATTTTCACCTAAAATTAAAAAAAGAGACAGTTAGAAATGAAAATACCAATTGAATTAAAACAACCTACTCACTTTGCCTCCTTGTGACTTCCCCCCATCTCTCTGAAAAATCGCTGAGGGTATTTCCTGAGTTCAAGTATTATTTGTATTATTATTTTATGTTTCAAAAATGAAAAACTTCCTTCTCAAATGAAGTAGCCACTTCAATATTTTGAAAGCGCAATGGCACTACCACCTTTCCAGCTCTCCATAGTCATGTCTCCTCTTTCCCTATAAACACATGGAATTACAGTCCACATCCATTGTAGCTCATGTGTGCCTTCACACGTGTAGGGGAAAGAGATGTAAAGTGATGTTTCCTGATAGGCCACCACCAGTTTACTTGAAGAATGAACACAGTGGATTCATAACCTCATTGAAATGACTAAAATGCAGACCTTTTAGACCATCTCCTTTTTGTGAAAGACGATATCTGGGAGAGGAAAATCAAGCATTGCATACTGTTCACCAAGAAGAAAGGAGCTGGGGATGGGGAGGGGAGAGAATGATGTGCTTGGTCCTATTAATTTGCTCTTTAATCTCTCTGGTTCAGTTCTATCTCCTGTAAGCCAAACGGAGAATCAATTTGCATACAAATGTTACCAAGTACCCCCCGCCCCCAACCACAGCATTCTGTAGTTCCACTAGGTATGTAGGGGAGAGAGGATCTGGTATTATTAACAGGATACTTTCTGCCTGTTCCCCCATAAAGTAATCACGTTTTGATACATTTCACAAGGCTCTGGATTGTTGTACTTTTTTTCATTCTATCTGACTCCCTGTCTATTTGCATTCTGAACTGTGGTCAGGATTGTGGCCTATCAAAGAATTATTTGAACTGGAGATTAGAAGCTTTAGCACTGGGTATTTCAGAAAAGAGAGGGGGGTCTTTTCATTATCTCAAGAGAAAGACACGAAGAGAGGTTCACATTACAGAAACTTACAATTTGGAGGGGAGGTGTCATTCATTTAGCCAATGGGTTAGTCAAACTAACCATCCATATGCAGTGTAATAAAACAAGAATTATTTGCTGTTTTATGATGGCAGAGGATAATACTTGGTGGTCGCTTATTTTTAAAAACAAGCTGGATTGGGTTTCTCAGGGACCATTAATCCAATGCCACAGTAAAACATGAGAGGCAGGCATCTAAAGTGAGAAAGATTAATGATCGCTGCAGGTCATGGAAGAAGAATAATTTTTTTCAATTCATATAAATGAAATTTGTCATAATCATTGTCAAAGATGGCATGATTCACCCACTTACAAAAGAACTATCTATTTCAATGTTTCTTGAAGAGGTGATTTTTCACTTTTCACTTGTGCTAACGTAAGAATGGCAAGCATGTAGGCAGAAATTTTTAACCCGGGAGACAATGGATGGGGGAACTCAGCTACTGAGTCAGGTATAGGCATGAATTAAGAAACAAAACAAACAAGAATTGTTCATCAGTTCAGGATCTGCAACTAAAAAAGTAGAGTTCGGAAAGGTGGGAGGGGGACAGGAGAGAGAGTCAAAGTTTCAGAAGGGAAATGTTTCCCAATATCTGTTCCTAAATAGATCCACTCCGCACTCAAGTTCAGGGCTTTAAAAACTGAGGTCGTAACACTATTGTTTCCAAGCACTAAGCTTAGTAACCCTCTCCCTCCTCGCGGAAAAAGAAAACAACAACAAAAAAGGAGAGAAAATGAAATGTTCTGGGTCCAGCGAGTTCGAGTGCAACCTTCCCCGTCACCGCTAGTTGTCACTTGGCTCCCAGACGCGAGAGCTGAGGTTTTCGGCACTGCGGTTAGAGAGAATGCAGTCCTAATTAAACTGAGTAACTCCTAAAGCTTCCCCTTAAAGTCCTCAGCCCAGCGAGAGCCAATATGCAGGGGGGTCGGGGGACCAGTGGTGAGGGGTGTAGCAAGAGGAAGGACAAACACACCGCAAGAAACAGGCCAACAGCTGCCAGAACTGCGACTGTCTCAGACCTCCACGCACAAGCCAGACGCCCTGCGGGCGGGGGGATGGAGGTGGGGGGAAGGGGGGGCGGAGGATGGAAGGACCCGATTGCAGCGGCATACAGCACCTCTCTCCCCCCCAAATGGTGGGCCCACGGACAGAGTCAGCCTCCGTACTCCTTCCCCCCATTTCCATCAGAGCGATGTGGTCAGTAGAAAATTGCATACCTGAATAATACAATGGTCTCCCAAAGGTAGAGTCGAAGAGTATTGAAGCTGTACATTTTTCAGGTCCTTGTGCTTTGTAGTCCACGAGTTATGGGGGCAAAAATGTTTCAAATTGGCACTTACAAAACCAGAGAGCGCTATTGAAAAAATAATCCAGATGTTAAGGGAAGGCGGGGAACAGGGGCGCAGGAGAGCGCCCCAGGGGAAACCGGAGCGAGGGGGCTGTAGAGACCACGGACAGCGGTGGCTGCGAAGCGTTTCAGCACCACGGAGAGCGTCCAGCCCTGCTTTTCAGGAGCGCGAAGAGTATTGCTGTTTGTTAAACTCCAACGTGTCTGGTGGCTCCCTGCGGCGCTGGGGAGGCACGTTTGGGGGGGGGGGTATATTTCCCTTTTTTTTTTTTTTTTTTACCCCTGTTTTTCTGTTTAAACGGCCAGCTCCATGCAAGGAAAAAAAAATCTTCTGTTGAGATCAGAGCTCTGGCCTCGGACCGTTAGGTTGGGCGAGCATCTTGGGTAGAGAGAAGAGGGCTTTATGGCTCTGGGCCGGCCCGAGGGGGTTAGGGGCGAGGGGAAAGCGGTTGACGGCGCTGCCTTCAGTTAAATCTCCGAGAATGTGCCAGGCTGGCGCATCGCGATCGAGTCCCGGAATCTCATTCTCCTGCCTCGGTGCTGGTCTGCTGTCGCCTTGCGATTCCTGTTCCCTGGTCCCCGCCGAATAAGTTATGATCGCCGCAGGAAAGGTGTCCCATTGCTCGGGGCTGCAGGCGTGAGAGAGCCCAGGGCAAGTTTCAGAGGCTGCCGGGGTCCATGGCTACCCAGCCGGGCTCAGGAGCCCGAAGCTTCAGATGCGTCTCGGTTTTGTGAGCTCGCCCATCTTCCCTTGGTCAGGACTGCTTCAGATCTTCAGACTTTCTTACTGCATTCATTTAACAAACTGGTGGCATGGGGGTTGGGAGGGCGATAGCTGATGGGAGGGGGTTGAGAGGGAAAAAAAGGGGGGAAAAAACTCCTTAGTATCTTCAAACCCTCCCACTCGAGGTGTTCATTGGCCCGCGGCTACGAAAACCAGATCTTCTCTCGGTATTTGGCCAATAGCATGTTGGACTCAGGGTTGAATTTAACCCTTAGAGTGCTGGACGAGAACCGCGTCGCCCTCAACCCGCCCCCGGCTTTGCTGCAGGCGCTAGAGGGAGGGAGCTTATGGAGTTAATCTCTCTAGGTCTTTCAAAACATTGCCTTGATTTTTAAAGAATGTAGTTGTATGTGAGTAAAACACCATGGGTGCTGGTTCAGACGTGCCTTGGGCTCCATTTATCGTTTTAAAAGGGAAGAGTTAAACCAGATCTCTGAATTTTTTTTTTTTTTTTGGTGAGCTCTGAAGTTATAATATTTGGCTCCCAAAGGAAAGGAGAGGTTCTCAAAAAGAAGTCTGGTGGACAAAGGAAGACCCCTCCAGGGTCACTGCAGCAGGGAAACACGGGAGAAATTCCTTGAGCAGTTTCCAGGGTTAAGAGGGAGATGTCCTGGCTGGTGCTTTTTTAGGGAGAGAAGAAAGATATGCTGTCTTCCCATTGGACAAAAGACAGTTTTATTCACCTTTTATACGTTGGGGAAACTGAGCCTCATAGATCCTGTGGCTTACTCCAAATCAATGGCAGAGCTAAGTTGTACACACAGGTATCCGGTACTTATTACTTACATTCCCTGTTTTTTCTACCCGTTTTCCCACCTTATTTGAGTCTTAGAAACTAGCTATACATTTCACTCTAGAGCCCATCTGGGGAAGTAAAGTTAATCAGATTTTCTCCAAGCTACAGGACTTTAGTGGATAAATAGACTCTGAAGGATTTTCTGGCTGATTTGAACTCACCGGGACTCTGCCTCCCTCACTGAGAGAAGGCAACCCCCGTCTCCCAACCCAGTAACTTTAGGAACGCCTTTGGAGTTTGGAGGCTGGTTCTCCCTAGAATAGTTCTCAGCCGCTCAGTTCTCTCTCCAAGTCCAGGCCTCCTCTCAAGCAAAGAAATCTGGAGAGCTTTGTTTACCAACCTCTTACCCCAGGGTTTCCCCTCCCCTCCCCCTGCACTGTAAGAGCACACCCCACACTATTCCTGCTTTTATTGGCGCCCACATCCCAGAATTTCCATGAGGTTTTGAGGAGTGACTGAAAAGGCAATTTTGCTTTGAAGGTGGGTGTTAATATGAATCTGATAAAAATTGATATATAATATATATTATATATGTATTTATATATATGTAATCAAGAGCTAACCTTTATTAGCACACTTTCCAGTGTGCAGTCACATACTCTCATTTACTTTGCACAGTCACACCTTGTGGTAAATGTTATCTTCAAGCATGTGTTTGTGTACATGTATGTGTGTACACTTGTAAGTACACTTGGGTAAAACCAGCATGTCTATTACTGTGTATATACATTTGTTTGTGATTTGTGTCCTGCCTAATTCTGAAGTGAACTTCAAGTGCGTATGCGTATTTATACATTTGTGTTTGTAAATGGGTCTCTCTCCACACAAGCATATATATGTATATATCTGTGTGTGTCATTATGGTGTCTCAAGAGGTACTGAAACAAGCTGTGAGCTAGCAATTTTGTCCTTGTCCCTCATCTGGCCAGGAAGCACCTGCACAGCTGGGCATGGATGCAGTATGTGGAAGTTTCTTTTCCCTCTTTTTCAAGGGATGATTGTGTGTGTGTGTGTGTGTGTGTGCGTGTGTGTGTGTGTGTGTGTTGCTGTTCATGCGAGAGAGTAATTATTACCTGGGGAGCATTTGTTTTCTAACAGGCTTATTAGAAAAACCCCTGGAACAGGAAATTACATCAGAGGTTCAGTGGGAAAATCCCTCATGGTTGTTAATCTATACTTTTTCTATGGCTTTTACATCACACCTCACATATTTATGCCTAATACAGATCTTTCTGGTCTTGTGTAGGTCACTATTGAAAACAAACAACTATGGGCTTGGCAGTCAGGGATTTATGTCCTTATTTTATCTCTGCCTCAAAGAGGATGGATGCATTGGATAAATAACTAAACCTCTCTGTGGCTAAGTCAAATGATGGTGGTAATGCCACTCTTCTCACTACAAGAAACTGCATAGAATAAATGGCGTTAGGTCTAATCGGATTGTAATCACCATGCTATGAAACAAAAATCTTCATAGAATGGAATGGATTGGCTGCAGCTAATGGTCCATTTCTTTGGTAAGTGTTGTGTATAGCCTGACTCTAAGTGTAATTTCAGTGCTTGACTGGTCCCTTACAGGTCCTAGTAGCCAGGTTTGAACCCTACTAAGTATGAATAAATTTTGGCATATAGTAAGACTAATTTTATTATTAGAAAAGATTCATTCTATTAATTTAAAAACATTAATTGTGCATTTACTGTGTGTTAGGTGCTATTCTAGGCCCTTGGGGATATAGCAGGGAACAAAACAGGCCAAGATCCCTACTCTAATAGAATGTATCTTCTAGGGGAGGGAGATAGAAGATAAAAAAGGAAATATAAAATGGGTTAGACAGTTATAAAATTAAAAAGGAAAAGGGCAGAGAATGACATGGAGGTGCTATTTTGTGTAAGGTGGTTGGAAAGGGAAATGCTTCCTGAAAAGACATGTGAGCAAATAATTGAAGAAAGTGAGGGAATGAGTTATGTGAACCTTAGAAAGACAAGGAGAGGTTTCCAGGTGGTGGGAAGAGCAAATGCAAAAGCCCTGAGAGGGAAGTGTGCTTGGAGTGTGCAAGAAACAGCATGGAGGCCAACGTGCCTGGACGGAGTGAGTGCAGGGGATAGTGATAGGAGACAGGTGAGAGAGGTAGCTGGGGACTAGACCAGGTACTGCCTCCAAGACATAGTGAAGACTTTGGGTTTTATTTTGAGTGAGACAGGAAGCCATTGGAGGGTTTTAAGTGGAGAAGTAACAAGATCTGACTTAACATTTTAACAAGTTTAGTCTGGCTACCGTGTTTAGAAAATAATGTCAGGAAGGGGGCAAAATGAAAGCAGGGAGACTAGTTAGGAGGTACTGAAAAAAAATCCATGTGAGAAATTCTTAGAGATGATCTTATTCAACACTTTTATTTACAGAAAAGGAAAATTATATACAGAGGAGTCAATTGACTTACCCCTTAGACTAGCAGCACAGCTGAGACAAGAACACAGGAACTCTAATCACAGATAAAGGTTCTTCCACTATTTTTTGCTCCAGCTAAGATAAAGGGCATGCAGAAAGAAGGCCAAGGGAATATTATTCAGCTATAAGAAACAACGATGATATAGCACCTCTCGTATTTTCCTGGATAGAGCTGGAACCCATTCTACTTAGTGAAGTATCCCATGAATGGAAATATAAGCACCACGTGTACTCACCAGCAAATTGGTTTCACTGATCAACCCCTAAATGCACATATAGGAATAACACTGGTCGGATGTAGGGCAGATGGGAGGGGGGAGGAGGGGATGGGTATATACAAACACGATGAGTGCGATGCCCACTATCTGGGGGATGGACGTGCTTGAAGCTCTGGGAGGGGGGGAAGGGCAACATAACCTAAACATTTGTACCCTCATAATATGAAGAAATAAAAAAAAAAAGAAAGAAGGTCAAGGAAATCTACAAGTGAAGGGACTTTATCTGTCTTATTACTAATAAATACATAAGATATATTTATGTGTATACATATAGTGTCTAGCACATAAGAGGTGCTCGGTAGCTATTTCTTGCAAGGATGATGAATGAGTGAATAAATGAAAGAAGAACAAAAAGATTCAGGCAGAGGGCCTGAGACAGGTAAAGGAGAGGAAGGAATAGTGTTAATCAGGTGAGATTACGTTGTCCTGAGCCGGCTAATGTAATTAACATAATGCCAAGCCTCTGTCCATAATGACATTCACAGAGGAGAGTGCTGTATGTTTCAACACTGCTTTGACAGGCTTCAATGATACTTTGTAAAGAGAGATGGATATTTGGAGCAACTGAGCGCTTGCCTAATTGTGCTGAAGTATTATGATGAATATGGGTCTGAAAATGGGACCGTGGAAGAGCCTTTCCTCCAAGGAAATGGAGGCTTGCTGCCAGCCTTTCCTAATCCAACTCAGGGAATGCTTTTGTTACTTTTTTTTTTTTTTTATTGCAAAGCAAGAGTCTGTGCTTTAAAGAAGGGACCTCAGAACTATCTGGGAAATACCTACTTGGGAAATCTCAGTGTAACCAGAGGAATTTTTAGTTGTAGCGAGTAGATGCATAAAATACTAAGCAGCTTTTCCTCCCATTTTACTGATTAGTTAGGGCCCAGGAAAGTGGAATGACTAGCTGAAGGTATCACTACAAAACTGCATTTAGATCTCAGGTCATGGCTCCCTACTGTTTTTCTCTGAGACCCAAGATAAAAGGAGAGAAGGTAGGATCTGTGAGGAAGAAATGCCTCATATCAAAGCCCATCTGCCCAGAGACGTCCCAATTTTCTTTTGTAGTGCTCTAGCAGCTTGGCATCCGTCTGAGACTTTCTTGATCTTTCCTTCAAACCATCTATGCCTCTTTTTTTTTTTCTTTTTTTAAACTTTCTTCTCATTCTGCCCAAGTGTTATTTCATGTTTATTCAGTTCGTTCCTCTCCCTGGGTCTCTCACGTCCTGCTGCCCCTACAGGCGTCTTTGGGAGGAAGGAGGCTTGGCAGAGGATACCATTTTTTTCTGAGTTTGTTCATTCACTTAAAGGTTCATTAATTTATTTTAAAAAGTACATACAGATTGAACACTGGCTGTGTGTCTGGCACTATGTTAAGGTTTTACATGTCTTATAAAAGATGTGTTGATTCCATTTTTAACGAATATTTATTAATTACTTCCTATGTGCTGGGAACTACGGAAAATGGTAGCACAAGTAAAGCATAATCAGTGTTGCTTAAAGGGGGGAGGTGATGAACAGAGATTCTTGTACTGCATATTTAAAAAGCATTTAAAATCAAAATACACATGAATACATACATTTTGATAAATTATTTACAAACTGGACACTATTCATATCATTATATAGAACATTACCAGCATCCTAGAAGCCTGCCTCATATCTCCTCCCAGTCATTATCAGCCAAAGATATCTTTTATTCTGACTTCTATTACTTTTATTTTGCTTGCTTTAGACTGAATGAAATTATCTTTGTTCTTAAGATAATTAAGAACAAAGAAGGATTGACCTGTAACTTTCTTTTTCTTGACATGTCTTTTTCAGGTTTTGATATAAAGATTAATGGTGGCATCGCCAAGTTGTAGATGTTTTCTCTTTTCTATTCTGTATAAACATCCATGCAGGATTGGTCTTATTTATTCTTTAAATGCTTGGGAGTCAGTGTTGGGAGGTGGAGCCTAACAAAAGGCAGAGCCCTCACGAGTGGGTTAATATCTTTATCATGAGTGAGCGAGTTATTACAAGAGTGGGTTGTTATAAAATCACACTCAGCCCCCTCTTGCTCTTGCTCTCTCTTGCTTTTCTGCCTTCTGCCACGGGATGACACAGCAATAAGGCCCTCACCAGATCCAGGCCCTTCCACGTTGGAATTACCAGCCTGCAGAACTGTAAGAAATAAATGTCTTTTTTTACAAATTAACAACAACGGCAAAAAACGTTTGGGGGCATTCACTGATGAAGCCATCTGGGCCTGGTGGTTTGTTAGTGGAATGTTTTTATTTATAGGCTCAATTTATTTAATAGATACGGGACTATTCAGATTGTATTTCTTCTTGTATTTATTTTAGTAAGTTGTCTTTTTCGAGGCATTTTATCCATTATATGTAAATGTTTACATTTGTTTGCATAAAATTTTTATACTCCTCTTATCTTGTTAGTCTATAAAATCTGCGGTGATATATTCTTTTTTATTGGTCATATTGGTAATATGGGCTTTCTCTGTTTTTCTTCATTATTTTTTCTAGGACATTAGCCATTGTATTGGTCACTTAAAGTAACTGACTTAAATTTTTTTCTATATAATAAATTTGTTTTATATTCCATTTTTTTTTCTTTTTGCTCTCAACTTATGAAATATTTTGGGTTTAATTTGCTTCTTTTTTTCTGGCTTCTTGAGATGGATCCTTAGATAATTGATTTTCAACATTTCTTAAATATATATGTGCATAAATTTATATGGCAGCCATATATATATGTATGTGTATATATGTGTGTGTGTATATAAAACTTTGTATTTTCCCCCAAAATTTGCTTTAGCTACATTTCACAAGTTGCGATAAGTTATATTTTCAATATTATTCAGTTCAAAATATTTTCTGGTATCCACTCTGCTTCATTTTTTAATCTTTATAGGTATTTAGAAGTATACTATTTAATAATACCATTCCATTGTTTTCTGATTTCCATCATATCTTTGAAAAGTCAGCAGTGAGTCTTATTTTTTGCTCCTTTCAAGGTTATTATTCTCCTCCCCAACCCCCAACCCTCTGTGGTGGTTTTAAGATTTTTCTGTCTTATGTGTTTATAACTTTTATATGATGCATGTAGGTTTGGTTTTCTTTATGAATATCCAGCCGGGGCTCATAGAGCTTTTTTGAATTTGTATCCTGATGTATTTCATCAATAGTTAGCATTTCTTTCTTGCTTTTTCTTCATTCTATCCTCTCCATCTGGGACTCTGATTACACATATGGTAGACTTTTTCATTATGTCTCCTGTGTTGCTAATACCCTTTTCTGCTTTATCTATTCTCTTTGTTCCTCTCTGCACTAATCTGTATCTTCTCTATTCTTTTCACTAATCTTCTCTTCTGCTGTGATTAATCTGATTTTACACTTACCTAATTGTCTTAATTTTCAGTTCTAGCATTGCCACTACTTCTTTTTTTTCTTTTCTTTTAAAAATAAGTTCCCATTCTCTGGTGATATTCTTCCTCTTTTTATCGATTTTCTGGGTCTAATATTGGTGTAAAATTCTAAAATTGATATGTTTTTATTAACTGATTTTTTTCCTTAAATTTTGGTTTTTTGTATCTGTTTACTGGCATGCTTGGCATTTTTGGAGTGAATACTTTAAGTTGTATATAAACATTGTAGTGGCACTGGATCATGTTATCTTCTGGAAAGGATTAAATTTCCTTCTGGTTGGTAGATAGAGTATGGACAGATCACTTTGATCCAATCGTGGATTGAGATGATTTGGAGCTGTGTTTCAGGCTTTGTGAGGGTGTCTGTTTCTGATTTACCATTTTCCTTGGGTGTATCCCATCAGGGTCTCAAGTGAAAGCCAATTAGCTGGTTTTCTTTTTTGGTGGGCCCTGAACTCCAATTTTTGTTTCCTCAACTCTGCAAGACTGCCAAAATCATTGCTAAGCTTCTCAACACTTTGCAGTTGCTTTTTCAAAAAATAATTTTGTAATGGAGCCCTCCTTGGCCATCCTCCCTGAAGTCACTCATTTTGTTTTACTTTTAGATTTATAGAAAAGTTGCCATATGCCTTTCACACAGTTTTTCCTAATGTTAACATCTTCCATGATATGGCACATTCATCAAAACTAAAAAAATCAATATTGGTACATAACTATTCACTATATTGTAGATGGGATTTCTCCAGTTTTTTCCTTATTGTTTTTTTACTGTTCCAGGATCCAATCTAGGGTACCATATTACATTTAGTCATTATCTGTCTCTAGTTTCCTATAAACTGGGACAGATTCTCAGTCTTTTCCTGTTTTTTATGACCATAACAGTTTTGAAGAGTGCTGATCAGGTATTTCATAGAATGTAACTTAATTTGGGTTTGTCCGATGATTTTCTAATGACTAGACTGAGGTTATGAGTTTTCGGAAGCATATCACAGAGGTAAAGTGCCATCATCTCAACACCTGATATTGGGAGTATGTGATATCAACATATCACTTTTGATATTAACCTTGATCATTTGGTTTGGGTAGTATCTCTGCCAGAATTTCTCTACTATAACATTTTTTTATATTCCTCTATTCTGTTCTTGGGAAGTGAGTCATTAAGTCCAGCTCACACTCATGGAGAGGGAAATTAGCTGCATCTCCTGGAGGAGGTTATCAGCTACATTTGCTTGACTTCTCAGCCTCTGATCATGTATATGTGCAGCTGAGAATATGGCAAATGCATTGATAAGAAATTGCAGATTGTTAGGTTCACTTCTCTGTGGTTCCTTACTCTCTGGGATCTTGGCGTCTCAATTTCCAGCTGCATTTAACTAATTTTTTGTCATTCTACCCCAGTGAAGCTGCTGTAAGCTACAGCCCACTGCTTTCAGTTTTGCCTTTTTGCTTTGCAATGACATCAGAATGTGTCTTGTGTGGAGAAAGAACCAATTTATGATCCACCTCAATGTATAATGTTTTCCTTTTTTCTGGCTCTTCAAGTCATGGTTGTTCCCCATTGCCTCCAAACATCTGATTTTATTATTTATTTATTTAGAGACAGAGTCTTACAGAATGCAAGTGGCGTCAGTATAGCTCACTGCAACCTTAAATTCCTGGGCTCAGGTGATCCTTCTACCTCAGTCTCCCCAGTAGCTAGGACTATAGGCTCGGGCCATGATGCCTGTCTAATTTTTCTATTTTTAGTAGAGATGGGGACTCAATCCTGCTCAGGCTGGTCTTGAACCCTGAGCTCAAGCAGTCCTCTTGCCTTTGCCTCCCAGAGTGCTAGGATTATAGGTGTAAGCCACCGCGCTCGACTCTGATTTTATTTTTTGATCTAGTTGTTGTAGTTGTTCTCAGTAAGCGGGTTTGTCAGATACAAACTACTGCTTTGTAGCCAGGAGACAGTGGGGAACCACTGAAGGCTTCTCGTCACTACTCTGCAATCTATTTGCCTTACACTGGGCTCCCCTTAACCGGCTCACTTTTGGTCTTTTTGTCTATCTCATCTCATGCTTTCATCAGGGATCAGCTATTATGTTTCTGCTTATTTTCCTCTACCAAGCATTTTTTTTCTTTTCTAGCTCTCACTACTAGTTTTACATCAAACCCATAGTTCATTCTTCACACAGCAGCAAGAGTAATCTTTAAATACTAAATTTTAATATTTGCATTGAATTCCCTTTGTATTTAGAACAAAATACAATTACCGACATGGGCTTATATGATCAGTCCCGACCCCTCTCTAACTGCACCAACTACCATTCTCCCCTTCTCTCATCAAGCTGCAGACTTTTACTTACTCTTGTTCCTAAGCTACAGACTTTTGTTCACTCTCATTTTGAATCCAGATATTCACTTGGATGGTTCTTCTTGTCATTCAGATCTCAGTTAAAATGTTACATCCTCCATGAAATCAGTATGCGGAAAGTTATCTACGCTACCATGTTTATTGCAGCATTATTCACAAAAGGCAAGATATTGAATCATACAGAGTTCTTAATTTCCTAGAAGATTTAAATGAATTCCAAGCTTTTATCTATTCAAGATAGGGACTGTTAATGGGCACTTTAGAATATATTTTTACTTTCTACATATATTAGGAAGATGTATATTGTAACTAGGAGTCCTTTTTCCAACATTTTCAAAATTGTGTGGTGTCTAGCTGCACCATGGTATGAGGTTGTAACCATTCCTGAGTTTCAGTTTAAAATGAGTCTCATTCTCTGCAGTTGACTCATGTGTGTTCATTCAGTATGATTGAGTCTGGGTAGGTAAATACACATTTATTGATCATTACAAAAAAATTAAAAAAAAAGTTACCCCCTCAATAAAGCCTTCCCTGACTATCCTGCCTGAAGTACTTTCCCCCCATTTCTATCATTCATTCTGTTTAATTTTTCATGATAACAATTATTCATATCTACATTTTTTGTTCATTTATTTTTATTTTAAAATATAAGCAGCACAATGATAAGGACTTTATTTTTCCCCAGTGTATTGTCAGTGCCTGTAGCAGTTCTTAGCACATAGTAAGCATTAAATAAATGAATGAAATCCTACCAGATTTATTTACTATGTGATTTGCACTAGATTTCATGCTTCTGATATACTCTCTCATTAAATTATCACAGTAATTCTATGGAGTAGAGTCTGTTATTATCCCCAGTTTACAGAGGAATAATGTTTATTGTGCAGAGAGAGATCAAGTGTCTTATTCAGTTATAGCAGGTAACTGGTGGTATTGGGATTTAACTCCAAGCTTTCACTTTTAACCCCTAATGTCATTTTTTTTAATACTTCTGATCTGTATTGTATATTTTAGGATTTTTTTTAAATAATCAGTTAGTTAGTTTTTTTTCACAGACAGGGTCTCACTCTGTAACCCAGGCTGGAGTGTAGTGGCAAGATCCTAACTCACTGTAGCCTCAAACTCCTGGGCTCAAATGATCCTCCTGCCTCAGCCTCTAGAGTAGCTGGAACTACAGGTGCATGCCACCATGCCAGGCTAATTTTTTGAAAAAATTTTTTGTAGAAACAGCATCTTGCTATGTTGGCTAGGCTGGTCTCAAACTCTTGGCCTTGATCCTCCTGCGTTGGCTTCCCAAAGTGTTGGGGTTACAGGCGTGAGCCACTGTGCCCAGTCCACCTAGGTTTTCTATTAATTTTACATGGGGCAAATCCTCTCAATTAAAGAATTTCCTTGATGACAAAAATAGGACTTCATCGTGGATTTCCTTTTTGAGTTTCCACCCTAAAAGTTTGGAAAATTGACATCTGCCCCGCCTCCAGCCTCCATTTGTCATTTCTTTGATAACAGCACTTGCATTATCCTTGAAGAACACTCCTCCCTTACCCTCTGTCAGTCCAGGTGGTTTGGGTGGGGTTAGCCCAAGATCCAGGTATGGGAAGGCCTGACACAGGATTGCTCAATCAATCAATCAAATCATCCCCTGAACAGAGACTTGCTCAGGAGCAAACATATCACCTGAATCTATCCAATCACAGTTAATTCTGAGTCTTTTAGTGGAAAGAGGCTCACTTTATTATTATTTTT
Source organism: Indri indri (assembly GCA_004363605.1). NCBI lineage: Eukaryota > Metazoa > Chordata > Mammalia > Primates > Indriidae > Indri > Indri indri. The sequence goes on from RJWJ010008804.1 coordinate 49,737, forward strand.
CTTTCAGACTTAACACTTTAAGCATGTAAATAGGAGAGCTGACTACTCACATACCCACCCCCTCACCAAAAACAAAACAAAAAGAATAAAGCCAATACTGAGGAAATCTGAATTGAAAGCTGGGGAGAGAGGCAGATTCCTGATGATATTGTTTGAGCACCTGCATCCAGCCAGCCTTAAACCGTGGTCTCCTCTGGCCTTTTTGGTTTCATGGGCCAATTAATTTGTTTTGTGCTTAAGCCAGTTTTAGTTAGATTTCTCTCCCTTACACCGAAAAGGGCTGCGATTCATACGTTGCTTCACAAATGCCTGTTGATGGCTGATTGTCTATGTGGACATGCAACTTGTACCTAATCAAGAGCATATCCGTGCTGCCTGATTAGAGGCAAAAGGGTGTCTTGCATGACCTTGACGAAAATCTCAGCATGTGCATCCCTCAGCTCTCTCCGTTGAGCCCGTGACTCTGCACGAGGGCGTCTCTTATCTCTCAGGTGGTGGTAATAATGAACCAGCTGGAGTAGTTGCTGATGTTTGGATATCAATTAGTGAAGCTCTAACTGCAGGGTAATCTCTCAGACATCTCCTAAGTGTCTTAATCTCTCAGTGGGCCTTCTCCTCTAAAGGCTTAGGTGGCTGGTAATATGTCTGAGCTGTTGATCCTTTCTTTGATCATGTCTTATAGGATTATTCTGTAATGAGATGGTGCCGAGGAAATAGGGCTGTAATTTGGTTGTCTTGGCTTTGGCATTTGTTTTTCTTCTTCCTCTGCTTGTGCTGGAATGGCAGCCTCTCAATGGGGCTCTCTCCAAAGCATGTGTCTTCTGATTCCCCGGCTCTCACCAAATTGTGCAAGTGTGAGGGTAATCTTCAAATCTAGGAAAACAAGTTTTAACAATTCCCTCCTGCCTGTCATCTTACTTAAACTCTCGCACCTGATCTGTTCGGCAACTCAGGGATAGCCAGGGAAGGTGTTCCATTTCTCGGTGCAGAGAGAGCAACGGTGTAGCAGGTCTGTTCCAAGGTCGGTGCTGTTATTGTTACACCGCTTCCTAACCCTCTGTTCATCCAGTTCTTTGCAACAACAAATGGCCAGAAATGCTTCTCATTCTTCAAGACCGGGCTCCAACAGTACCTCTTCTGTGTCTCTTCACATATCACCCAGCTGGAAAAGAACTCTCCTCTGAGCTTGCACAGCACTCTTTCAGGTATCTTCATGGTTTCATAATTTTCTACTTTGTAACATCATTTGTGTGTATTTTTATCTTCTCTCCTAGAGTTTAAGCTCGATAGTCCCCTTAGCACGTAGATGGCAGAGTGTTGATCTGTGTCGGTGTTCAGATATGCCTACCACAGGCAACTCATAATTGCTTATTGAGAGTATGAACAAGTACATAAATGCCTTAATTTTTTTCCCTTTTTTGGGGGGAAGGTAAGGGTCATATATTTCAAGGGACCAGAATTGCTGTTTCCAAAACACCTAGAGGGATGTTATATGGAAGAAGTATTGATTTTTTTCTGTGCCAACCCAAACAGCCAAACTAAGACCAGGGGAAGATATTTCAGGGAGACATACATTAGCTCAACATAGGATTTCCTGTAACCAAAGCTGTCAAAAGATGAAGGGGATGTTTTCTAAGATAGTTAAGGCCTGTGTCACTAAAGGTATGAAAGCAGGTATTGGGTGATAACTGGACAAGGAGAATGTGGACAAAATTCAAGTATCTTAGGAAGGATTGAGCTTCCAGGCTTCCTACTCACACGGTAGCGTTTAATAGATCCTCAGTATATTGGCTTTTGACTACTCCTGGAAGCAAAACTTATACTCAAGGGAGAATCCTCATTTGATACCCACAGAGGCAGTCATGTACAGTGACTAAGAATGTGGGCTCTGAAATTCAAATTCTGGCTTCCCTACTTGCTAATATGTGACCTTGGCAAAGTTAGTTAACATCTATGAACTTCAGTTTCCTTATCTGTAAAATGATGGCGATAATAACACCTACCTCACTGGAATGTTGTGAAGTTATGCACAAAAAACACCTAGCAGAGTGTCTGGCACAGAGGAAGCACCCAAGTGTTTATTATTACTCCCCTCATTCCTCCTCTCCCACCACGAACCCTAGCCTGTGTATGTCCTGCATTGCCCCGGGGCTGCCTCAATCCTCCCTCCTGAAGCACCTCAGGCTTCAGGCAGAAGAGGTCAGGCAGGTCCCCCCAGAGACCCTGGAATTTGTGCCTCTGAGCTGATAGTTGACAGCTGACTGGGAGACTGGCGATGTGAGCCTTTGAGGCCTCCAGCCACTTTCCAAAGCCAACAATGTAAGATAAAAATACAGTATCATCTCTCCAATCTCTTCTGGGATCCTGGTTGCTGGCACTCATTAAAGGCAGTTTTCTTTTGGATTTCAGAAGCT
>RJWJ010008805.1:0-21355 GCA_004363605.1 Indri indri
GGGAAGCTCCTAGTCTGAGGCAGGAGGCATAAGCCCTGTCTTTGGGGCATGCAAAATACCCCTCGGTTCATAGGTTAATTCAGAAATAGGAAGTTGATATTATCAGGTAACTATTGGTCTGTAACAAGCTGCCTGGGATTGCTTGTGCGGCCGCAGTCAGTGGCTTGGTGGGGCGGGATGGCTGACGATGAACTCAGTCTGCAGGCTGGTGCCAGCTGATGGCTGCACACTGCGTCTCCAGCATCCAGTATGATAGCTGGGATCCTTCACGCGGCAGTCTCACCTCAGCAAGAAAGTAAGAACAGAAGTTGCACAACATCATTTCTGCTGCATTCTATTGGTCAGAGCCAGCCCAGGTGCAAGGGCTGGGGAAATAGACTCCCTCTCCTGATGGGAGAAGCTGCAAAGAATTCGTGGCCATTTAAAATGTACCTGCTGCATAGCGAACCACCACGAAACTTAGTGGCTTAAAACAATGACATTTCTTTTGCTCAGGATCTTCAATTTGGGCAGGATTTGGTGGGGACAGATCTCTGTATTCCACCCAGCTTCATCTGGGGTGGCTGGAAGGATGGGGCTGAAATGATCTGAAAGTTGCTCACTCACATGTTTGCATGTTTGGGGACGTACGTTGGCCTTGGGCTGAGACCTCATTGGGGTTGTTGTTTTTTTTTGTTGTTGTTGTTTTTGTTTTTGTTTTTTGAGACAGAGTCTCACTCTCTTGCCTGGGGCGAGTGCCGTGGCGTCAGCCTAGCTCACAGCAACCTCAAACTCCTGGGCTGGAGCAATCCTTCTGCCTCAGCCTCCCGAGTAGCTGGGACTACAGGCATGCGCCACCATGCCCGGCTAATTTTTTCTATATATGTTCTTAGCTGTCCAATTAATTTCTTTCTATTTTTGGTAGAGACGGGGTCTCACTCTTGCTCAGGCTGGTCTCGAACTCCTGAGCTCAGGACAATCCACCCGCCTCGGCCTCCCAGAGTGCTAGGACTACAGGTGCTCACAAAGTTTTGTTGGCTTTGAATGACTAGACTTGCCTTATTCTCCCACTAGACCATAAGAAGGCTGAAATCCGGGGCCCTGGCACCTAGCACAGTGCTTCCCACAGAGTATGTATTCAACACGTGTTTGTCGAATGAATGAATGGTGTGAATGAAAAAAATCAATGACTTTCAGCTTCCCCTCCTCCCCCTCTATTCCCACCTTCTTTTACAGCAAAACAAAACTATAAGTCGTAGCTGGGCACATGGCAACCTAGAATGAAGCATGCATCTTCCAGCCTCCTTCATAGCTGGGAGTGGCCGTATGACACGTTTTGGTCAGTGAGCTGTGGACCACGAGTGGGATGTATAACTCCCGGGTCACACCTTTAAAAGAGAGAGCGAGACCCTCCCTTCGCCTTTCCCCCTTCCCTCTGGCTGAAATGTGATGCGGTGGTGAAACGTCGTGGACCACACGGACAAGAGAGCACCCAGGGGTGGCAGAGCACCAAGCTACAAGGACCCTGGCTCCTTGACATCTTGGAGCTGCCATCCCAGCCCCTGACTTCTTACACCAGACTGTTATGTGAGAGAGAAACACATTTCTACTTAATTTAGCCACTTTTATTTGGGGTCTCTGTTACAGCATCTGAACCTCGATCCCAGTCAATACACAAGAAGGTGAACACATGCATGAGGGAATTCACGAATAAGTGAATGACCAATTGAATGACTGTCTAAACTGTTGCTGTTACAGTGATGGTGAAAACCCCACAATATCTCATTGATAAAGCTTTTAACCATATGACATTGGTGTACTTAAGTGGGAAGGTTTCAGGGATGATTCAACAGCAGATCAGTCACCAAGGACCCCAGGCTCATTCTACTTTTCTGCTCACCATCGCAAGACGGCTGCCGCTGTCCTGCCATCGCTGTCAATTCCTCACACAGTCATGCTCTCCGGCGGAAAGCAGGGGAGGGCCAGGGTGATGAGACAGGATCATCCTGCACAGTCTCCCTTTTTTAAACAGGGGGAAAAAAACTTTCCCAAAAGCCCCCAGCAGACGTCTTACAGCTCATGGGCCACACCTGAGTCACGTCACCCACGTCCAGCTGCACAAGAGGCTGAAAAATAAGTAACTCGGCTGGGCGCAGTGGCTCACGCCTGTAATCCCAGCACTCTGGGAGGCCGAGGCAGGCGGATCGTTCTGAGCTCAGGAGTTCGAGACCAGCCTGAGCAAGAGCGAGACCCCGTCTCTACCAAAAATACAAAGAAATTAACTGGACAGCTAAAAAAATATGTATAGAAAAAAATTAGCCGGGCATGGTGGCGCATGCCTGTAGTCCCAGCTACTCAGGAGGCTGAGACAGTAGAATTGCTTGAGCCCAGGAGTTTGAGGTTGCTGTGAGCTAGGCTGACACCACGGCACTCGCCCCAGGCGAGAGAGACTCTGTCTCACAAAAAAAAAAAAAAAAAGAGTAAGTCGGATGTTCAAGCTCTATAATGGGAGGTGGACCCCAAAAAAGGCAACAGCCACATTATTAGCAACCAACAGTGGCTTGCCACAATGACTAGGCAATGAAAGAACAAACTCCTGTAGTAAAAAATACAACTCTATTCTCCTCGGCCCTGGTAGGTGGGAGACTCCCAGGGCCAGGCTCCAGCAAGGGAAGAGCAGACAGTGGAGGGAAAGGGGGTGCTCCTGGGGCTTAGAGGCAGGGAGGAGGTCAGAGTTCCTGGGGTCAGGTGCGTGGTGAGGGAGGGAGGGATCCAGGGTGGGCAGGACACCTGTGAGCTGGGCTGGAGCAACTCACGGGGCTCCGTGAGAAGGGACAGAGAAATCCACTGTGGCTGGAGGAGGACGTGGTTCCTGGTAAAGGGAACAGAACTCAGTCAAGCTTGAGAATCTGGACAGAGCCTAGGGGGACAGACGAGGGTGCGAGAGCCCAGACGTGGGCAGCGGTCCCTGGATTAAACATATGTTGCAGGAATCCATCTCAGTGAACCCGGAGATACAAACACAAAACTGTTTTGAACTAGTGATGACGGTTCCTTATGCCCAGTCCTTTAATAGCAAATAAAGCACAGAACACTGGCTGGGTGCGGTGGCTCACGCCTGTAATCCTAGCACTCTGGGAGGCCGAGGCGGGAGGATCGCCTGAGCTCAGGAGTTCGAGACCAGCCTGAGCAAGAGCGAGACCCCATTTCTACTAAAAGTAGAAAAATTAGCCAGGTGTGGTGGTGCACACCTATAGTCCCAGCTACTCAGGAGGCTGAGGCAGGAGGATCATTTGAGCCCAGGAGTTTGAGGTTGCAGAGAGCTACAATGACACCACTGCACTCTACCCAGGGCGACAGAGCAAGACTCTGTCTCAAAAAACAAACAAACAAAAAACCCCAAAACCCACAGAACACTGGAAGTCGGAACTTTGAGGGCCCAAAGGAAATCATTCCATCTAAGCCCCTCCCATTCTGCAGGTGGGAAAATCAAGTCACAGAGACAGGAAGAAAAGAAAGTCTATGGTAGAGAAAGTCCCAGACTCCAGGACGCCGGTCTCGGCCTCGCCCCCTGGGCATGATAGCATCTCTCAAGAGAGTCGTGGCCTCCATGAAGGATCAAGAGCAACAGCCTGGGCTTCTCCAGAGCGTTCTGGAGTGCCGAGGGGTGCAGAGCAGGGCACCTGCCTCCATTCTGCCAAGGCCTTTCCCCCATATCACGCAGGATGCAGGGGCTGGGAGGAGGGGGATGACAGCTGGCCACAGTGAGTAAGCTGCTGGCAAAGGGGTGAGCTGCTGGTCACTGGCAGCATTCAAGCAAGTCTGGAGGGATGCTGTAGGGAGGACTCTGGCTGGCCATGGGTGGGTGACCACAGGTTCCCTCCACTGCTCAAAACCTTGGCGTCATCTCAGGACTGACTCAGTTCTCACTAGCCAGGAGAGGGCCAGACACTGCTCTGGTTTGAGGACCACAGACCACAGACACCTCTGCCAGCCCTGAAGGCTGTTCCCATGGAGACAGGAAGTCACTGGGATGCCACATACTCCCCCCGCCCCTTATGCTGCCCCCACTGGAGTCCCCAGGGGAGCAATGTCTTGGAGATGGGGAGTAGACAATCCAGAACCTTCTCTGCTCCTCTAGTTTTAGACAAAGAAAAGGGCCTCAAATTCCCAACGTAGGGAGAGGGGAAGTGGGACTTTCCAGCCCCACCACACCACACCCCATCCTGTTCCCATCTTTGGACCAGGGCGAAGGGAGAGGAGGACATCTCCCAGACCTAGTACAGACTCCACCTCCAACCCCTACCCACTCCTTGCTGTAGGAGACGGTGGTCAGGGCAAGGCCAGTGACCTCCAGGAAACCTGGATTTCCTGGGCCACTCCTACCACCAGGGTAGAGGGTCTGGGCTGGACAGGGCTTTTCTGATGCCTCTGGGGCTTCAGGGAGGGGAGGACTCTCCCCAATCCCCCAATCCTAGCAGCTCCCTGCCCAGGTCCACTGGCAGCCTCCCCCAGCCATGCAGCCATCCTCCCTGCGGAATCTCCCTGTCCTTTCTGTGCTTTTGGCTTGTCCCTTCTGTGTTCTTGATGCTCATCCAACCCCACCAAGACCCCCCTGCCTCAGGACTCAGCCAGACCCCTGCCTGTCCCAGCTCATCTCTGAGCTGAGCGCATGCAACTTGCCAGGAGCAGGCTGCCCGGCCCCTGGCACGGAGCCCGCGGCCCCCTCCAGCCGCCCTGCTCTGTGCCCATGCCCCGCTGGGTGCCAGCCAAGACGCCACCAGGGCTCAGCTCAGTCTCTGTCTCCCAGCTCCCGCCATCTGCCCACCTCTTGGCAGGGCTGGGGATCGGTTTGAGGACTGGGGCTGGGAAGGGGGAGAAGGGTGATGAGCTCTCACTTAGGCCTGGGTGATAGGGGTCCCCAGTGTCCCCCAGAGGGGACAGAGCCAGACAGTCCTACAAACAGAAACAGGGCTATGTTGCTGGGGTTTCCGTTTACCCTTTTGTGGGGGCCCCCTTGCTCCACATGACTAGAAATACCCCACTCCCCCATTTCATTCAATCCCAGAGCTAGAAGAACCTTCGAGTTCACACCTCGCCACTCCTCCCCGGATTTACAGAGAAACTCAGGCCCAGAGAGCAGGCTGGTATTCAACACTGCAGCCAGAATGGGCCGGGCTTCTCTCCTCAGCTTCTTTCCACTCTGTGGGCCCAGTCCCTTTCTCTCCACCTCTCCTCCACCCCCGCACCCTCCCTCCCTCCCTCCCTCTCTCTGTGGAAGGGGGACCCCTTTTCTGACCCTACTCTGAGGCAGAGATCAGTGAAGCAGATGTCCTGGGCATTCCAGGGGCATTAAGCCTGCTGTGTACACAGCCTGGTGCTGGGCTCCACGGGAGGAAGCCAGCAGCCCCTCCCCGCCCGCCCCCCATGGGCAGCACAGCTGTGGGGGTGGGGGTGCTGGGGGAAGAAGGAGCTTGTTGTAATAACATCTGGTCAGGCCACAGCAGGAAAGATGTAAGTTAGATTTGAAAAACAAAAAGAAAAAAATTCCTGCCAGGAATGAGACAATAAGACAAAGGAGCGTGGAACCCCCCCCCCCAAGGTTCTAGAACTCTCCCCATCTCCTCTTAAGAACTTTTAACATCAGCAAGAACCCTGGATGCTTCTAGTTAAGGGTCTGAGAGTTTCCAAGGGGGCTTTCTGCCTGTTGGGTGGCAGAGGAGTCTGGGAAGGGGGAGACCCCTGTCCGTGCCCCTCCCCTCCTCCCTCCAGGCCCTCGTCACCCCCTCACTGCAGCGTGGGTTTGTCCACACACTGGGCTCATCTGCATCAAGGCCTCGTTACGTAGTTCACGAGAGGGAGGGAGGTGCCAGCACTGCACAGGGGCTGCCCATGCCACGGGCATCCCCAAAAGGAAGAGGGAGCAAGAGGCCCCCTTGGACCCCTGGCCATCTCCAAGGCCCCTGGGGTTTCTCTCAAAGCCGAGCAGTGGCCTTCCTGCGTCTGTGTCCCTGGGTTTTTTCTGTCTAAACCTTGAAGAGCACCTCCTCCAGAAGCCTTTGGGGACAGGGGTCAGTGGTTTCCTCCCACTCCCAGCCCGTGGATGCCCAGATTGCCCACCTAGGACCACGCTGCAGTGGGCTCTCATGTGCTTTAAATGCTGCCCTTCCAACATGATGATGGTGATGATAGCTAACACTTGCTAATCACCTATTTTGTGCCAGCTGCTGTGCAGGTTATCTCACTTCCTCCTTAGTTACTCATATTCTCCTATTACAGGTGGGGAAAAACACCCAGGCTCAGAGAGGTTAAGTTATTTGTCCGTGGTTACACAGCCAGTAAGTGGAGGAAAGGGCCCGGATTGAAATCCAGGAGGGTGTGGCTCTGAGACCTGCACTCTCATCCAGGTTCCTCTGCCCCGACCTCTGGCCCTACATGGCCTCTTCAGAACCACCTGCTCTCTCCAGAGCCCCTTCCTGGACCAGCTCCAGGGAGAAGTCAGCCCTGGGTCCCGTCAAGGGGCTCCCCACTCTTTCCCACAGCCTCCTCAGCCCCTCTCAGCTCCTCTCAGGAGTCTCCACACGTCACGCAAAGGCATCCTGAGTGACCTTCATTGTTCTTCCCCCTGACGAACACGCGGTGCTTGTGTGATACTACTTTCAAAACATGTTCTTTAAGGCATAAAGGTAGTTATGGAAAGCTCTCGGGGTGGTAGGGCAAGAGCCCGGCTCCTAGTCCCAGCTCCAGCCTTTGTAGCCGTGTGACCCTAGGCAAGTCCCTCCTCCTCTCTAAGCCTCAGTTTCCCCATCTGTAAAGTGGACATGATTGGTATCCCGTCAAGGTGAGGATGAGGGACAAAGGAGAAATTAAGGTAAACTTGGAAGGGCTGTGCACATAGGAGGGATTATTCTTTTATTTTTAAATGGATATTTGACGTTACTAAATAGTAGTCCAGAGTATCAGTCCTCAGTCCACACACTCTTCCCTCTTTCTCTCCTGCTTTTTGGGGCTGCAGGGACCTGGCGTTCTTGAGGCAAAAGAGAGAGCATGCAAGGGAGGCCCAGGATAGAGTGACAGAGCACAGGACCCGGGCTTCTCAATCAGCCACTTGCCTCATAACCAATCATGTAGTCAAGGCTGCCGCAGGCTTACACGTGTGCAAGCTCACGTGCACACGTGCACACACGCATGGGCGGGGGCATAACACTAAATTCTAGCGTTTGTTGCTGGAAGTAGTAGTATTCTCCTGGGCATTTCTCTTTTTCAAAATTCGACTGGACTTCCCCTCCTCCTTGCCCCTGGTCAACCCAACCCAATCTTTCTCCTTCCCCTCCCCATTGCATGAGTATTTTTATTTGAATAAATCAGCAGGAAAAGATTTCAATTTCAAGCCCCTTCCCAAACTCTAAGATGTATAGTTATAAAAATAGTGCTAAGAACAGAAAGTGACCTTTGTTTCTAATCTATAGTCCTTGATGACTCTGGCTTTTCTTTTCTTTTCTTGAGAAAATAGATTTTTTTCCTGGTTATTAAAAATAATACATGTTCATGTAACAATATTCAGGCAATGCAGAAAGCCTAGAGCTGTGAGTCAGAAGCATCTGAAATTTCACCACTGAGATAACTACTATTCACATCCCAGCGAGTCGGCTTTCAGACTTAGAAAAAAATGCACACACTCACATATCCACATGGATATTTTTATATAAAAAGATGGTAATGGGCATGTTCTTTTCTGATCTGCCGTTCTCGCCCAACGATACATTACGGACACCTTTAAATGGCAGCGGAGACTCCCACTGTGCGGACGCTGGGCATTCTCAGCCTCCCTGACTCATGTTTTACTCCACTCCTCCCGCCTCTGCGCCGGAACGAGTCTGTGGGTGGTTCTGTGGGAACGAGGGGGTGGGACGGAGACGGGGCTCTGCTTAGGGCTTCACAAAGTGCTGAGTGCACTCAGCTGAGCTCGCTGGCCTCCGGGGGCCTGAGAGAAACGAGAAGCTTGAAACATCTTTCGAGAAAACCGAAACAGCTGACAAGACAGGGTGACGGTGCCAGGGCTGGGATGTGCTTTCGGGGGACCTGCCAAGTGGACCTCAGAGCAGGAAGCCACGCTGGGTGCGGACAGGGCTACAGCCCAGGAAGGATGACTCTGGGAGCAGGGGGTTCGAGGAGCAGCGTAGAGGACGCCTCCACCCGGGTTTGGGGTGACTTCAAGGAGAAGAGTTTCGACTTTTTTCTTGGATTTATTTATACCCAACTCCTTTCTAAAAAGGTGCTATAGTAGCTTTCAGCAAAAGACATGCAAAAAGGTCAGGCAGCTAGAAATAGAAAAGCAAGACCAAGGGCAATTCCCATCTGAAGCAGAGGACTGGAGCTTGAGCCCCACAGGACAGGCCCCGTCCCCAGCCCCTGGGGACGGGGAGGAAGGAGAGGACGGGGTCTGGCCGCTGTGGACCCGCACTGCACCAAAAGTCAAAAAGCTAGATTTGCCTCCAGGTTCTTCCTCTTCTGAATTTTACGAGCTAGAGTAACCACGTCACCTCTCTGAGATACTTTTATGGTGCCTGCCAGCCTCCTGCCCCTCCTGAGTGGGCCCACCCACAACCTCTTTAGACGTGGCAGCCGCCAGGCAGCCGTGTTTTATATCCATGACTCCTTCCTCCAGGCCAGCGGGTTGGATCAGGTGGCACCCGCACGAGGGGAGCCAACGCGCTGGCCGCCCAGGAATGCGTGGCTGGACACGAAACGGTGGGCAGTTCCGTCAGCCCATTCTCCAGAGAGGCTGAGCCAGTGGCTGCTGGCGGGATGGCTGGAAAGCTGGACTCCACTAGAATGGTCAGCCGGAGCCCCTACAGCACAGCGGTCTCAAGGGAGTTGGACATCCCGCCTGGTGGTTCGGGGTTCCCAGAGAGAACATTCCAAGAGGCCTGAGCTGAAGCTCTGAGGCATCTTCAACTCAGAATGTCACATTCTATTGTCTATTGGACAAATGAGTCACTAAGATCAGCCCAGATTCAAGAGGAAGGGGCTAGATTCGGTCTCTACAGGAAGGATAACAAGGGTTTACAATCACCTTTATCGCAGGTGAGGAGCCATAAACCTCTCTGATGGCCCTAGACCTACCTTGAATCCAGAATACCCACCTGGTTCAGGAGAACCATTGCTGTTACAACTCCCGTTTGGGCGTCTGAGGATCTGTCCCCCTCCCTGTGTATCCTCCCAGCAATGCTCCTGTACTCAGTGAGCCAACCTACAGAGGTGGCCAGTCCCAAGTCCTTAGGAGAGAAAGCCCAGGTATGGCGGCAAGAAGTTACCCAATGTGAGAGCTGATAAAGCTCAGGGGGTAGGGCGCCCCTGGTCTTGTCACCTTTCTGAGCCTCGGTTTCCCCATCTGGAACATGGAAGTGAAACTACCTGCTCTGCCTACCTGAGTCACGGCAACCAAGTAACACAAAAGACTCTCTTCCTCTCATTTGCCTGATCTCCCTGTAGTTCATGTCATGACACCCTTGCCGTTGATTTGGGGTCAGTCTGCAAACGCTCACAGGAGAGTGAATTTCCCTCACCACTGCCTGCCCCCGTGACCTTGGCAAGCCCATTTCTCCTGAAGAAAACACAGGAGTAGATGGTCTAAATAAGTGACCTTTAAGTATCTCCCAGCTCTGAAATTCTAGAATTCTGAGAGGTACAGGCTAAAGGGAAAGGTTGGCACGACATGATCTGGGGGTGAGTGTGCTGCTGGCCGGTGGTGAGTAAGGGAGGCAGCCCCGAGGATGGGGCGGGGGACTATGGGCCCAGAACAGAGACTCTGAGGGAGCAACTCTGAGCATGCAGGAGGGATGGTGGGGTTGGGATCCGAGTGGGCAAAGGGCCCATGCTGTCCATGCCAACTTTATTCCCTTTCCTTGCCCTTCCTCCCCTTCCTTGAGCCTTCTCTGTTCTCTCACCCCCTAAGCCTTTGCGTATTCTGTTCCCTCTGCTCGGAAGATGACTCTCCCTGTTGCCACAGGCTAACTCTGACCATTCTTTTGGTCTCTCCTAAATGTCTCTTTAGAGAAGTGTTCCCGAAGCCCCCAACCCAAACAAGAACCCTCCTCTTACCTTTCTTCACGCATCCATTTTTCCTCACAGCCCTCGCTGTGTTCCGAAGTACGTATTTCTTGCTGTAATGACAAGCTTAACATCCATCTCCCCCACTAAACAGGAGCTTCCATGAAGGCAGGATGTGGTTGGTATTTGTTGATTGAACAAATGAATCAGGACACTGGGGGCAGACCAGGACACAGGACCCCGCTGTCCAGGCCAAGAGCAGGACCCATAAGGACAGGGGCCAAAGAGAAGAGAGGCTGCCCCCAGGGAGTTGAGAGGAACCCCAGCGTCCCGGCCCGGCGACACACACAGCCTGACCCTGAGCGCTAGAACACTGCAGCTTTATTGATTGAACAACCGCGTCCGCAACTAGAGGTTACATTTGGGGGCTTGAGGGCGAAAGAGGAGCAAATGGCGAACAGAGGCAGTGTGGAGACAGAGAGCAAGGCAAAGGGGTGAGGACGAGGTTGTGTGACTAGAAAAACAACCCCAACACATTTCACCCGTTAATAAGGGGTCTCCTGTTGTGCTTTTACCTTGGTGGTGGGGAGGGCCGGAGTGGTCAGACGTGTGGGTCTGGGCATGAGGGGCTGGCTTTTCTCCCAGGTCTTTGAGGCCTCAGGGCTGGAGCAGCCCCTCCTCCCCTGCCCCTGTACTGGGTTGGGGATAAAGGCCTTAGTGAGCTGGCCACCCTGGGGCAGGGAGGATGCGTAGAGACCATGGGCGCTGAGGGGGCTAGCAGAGTTGGGCTGAGAGGGTGCTTATGTAGGCAGCTGGGAGCGGGGCAGGAAGGTTCTAGAGGGGAGGGTATTCCTAGTAGGGCCCCTGGGAAATGAATGCAGGTGACGTGAGGGAGAGGGGCTGGGGGTGGGCAAATGCCATCTCTCCGGACCTTGCCTGTACAATGGGGGTACCAGATTAGATCATCCCTAAGGTCCCCTCCAGCTCTAAGGGTCCAAGGGATCCACAGGAAAAAGTGGTCCTTCTGCCCCGACACACACACACCCTCAGACACTCACATGGAGCACTGACTGGACAGAGAGCCCTGAACCCCTGAACCCAGAACTCAGCCTCAACCAGAGGCTCTACAGGGACTCTCCAGAGCAGGTTCACCCATCCCATTCCTGGGGACAGACCCTGGGAATAAACCCCCACTCCCTTGGGCTGTCCAGGGAGAGGAAAACACAGGATTCTGCACCCCCACTCCCAGCCCTCCAGGTCCTTAGGGGAAGTCAAGAGGATGAGGACATGAGGACACGCTGGCCTTCTCTCCTGGCCCAGGCTCTTGTGAAGACAGAGGACAGGGGAGGGGAAACAGGGTCTCCTCTTCCTGGGACCCAGGGGGATGGGCAGCAGCTACAGCCACTGTGGGCAGAGGGTGACAGCCTCTGAGTGGCGCCTAGGCCTGCCATGGGAGGGAGGGTCTGTGGCCTGGGATGAGAGGCCAGAGTTTGGGACAGAGAGACAGTATCTCTTCTAGTGCAGGATCCCAGTAACATCCGTAACATCTCAGCCAGCACCCTGCAGACAGGGCAGTGTGACCAAGCTCCCTGTGGCAATCTGGCAGGAGATTTCAGGGGCAGTGGCCAGTGGCGTGACAGCCCCAGGGCTGTAGTACCTGGCTTCCAGGGATGGCTCTACCCAAACTGGCTGTGTGACCTTGGGCTAGTCCCCTCCCACACTGGGCTTCAGTTTCTTCATTTGCACCACAAAGCGCTTTGACTTCCAAGGCCCATACTGGCTCCCACGGCCTGAGCCAGGGGCTTTCACAGAGCACAGGGAAATGGAGAATGAATGGGAAAGAGGTGACAGGCCCATCCCAGAGAGGGCAAAGGTGGAGAAGCATTCCAGGAGGAAGGGGCTTGGTCTTCAGGCTTAACTCAGCACCCCTAGGAAGCTGTCTGTGGTCCCAGGCTCAGGACCACTAAGCTGAGACTCCCATCTGCCGCTATACAGCACCTGGCCCCAGGAGTCCCCTTTTCCCCAGACACCAGCCTGAAGGGGTGGAAGGGCCCCAACACCCTGAGGGCTGACCCTGGACTCCCCATTTTAAGGCCACAAAATGCCTCCATCACCCTGACCCAGAGGGCGAGGCTACCATTGGGGAGATGCACTGGATCCAGCCAGCCTGGTCTCCCCTGGGCTGGGGTATTCATGGGCCACCCACCGACACACAGACACACACAGGATGGGCAACACTGACGCAGAGATGCTAACTCACAGGCACACTGTTCAGACACACCAACATGGACACACAAGTCACTCAGGGATGCACAAAGACATTCATTCCTTGCAGACACCCAGAGGCACGCACAAACACACACAGATGGCACGTGCCTCGGCACTCACAGCACCTACCAGCACACACCAACACCCGCACCCCCACAGACCTGCTGGCACGCACGGACATGCACACGTCACCTCGGCATCTCAGCAGACACGCCACTCTGTCAATCCTGGGTCAAGCCGCCCTCGAGGCGAGGCTGCCCTTGCCCACTGAGAGACCGAACAGCATCCTCTGTCTGATAGACCAGGAGCTCGGGGGCTGCGTGTGTGCGGGTCAGCTCAGCCGAGCACCGTTTGTGCGTTAGGCTCTACGGATACAGTGATGACCACAGGAGACAAATCCCATGTCGGAGCAGCCAGAGTGAGGGGCAGACAGACCGGAAAGGTCATCTGAGGGAAGGAGGCACAGGGCGTCATGGGAGTCCTGGGGAGGAAGTGGTTGGGGCTATTCGTTCCCGGTGCTCCGGCACCTACTCCAGCAAGGGCACAGAGGAAGTGCCCGGTAGGTGACAAGCCAGTGGTTCCCACTCTCAGGTTCTCCTGCGAAGGTTTTCAACATTTCTGGTGCCAATTAAATCAGTAACTCTGGGGTGGGACCAAGCAGCAATGCTTTTTAAAAGACCCGCTGGTGGTTCTATTCTGCAGTGGGCTGGGAACCACTGATTTACGGAATCCTTTCCGCTGGGCAAAGCCCACAGAGTGGCTTCCATACCAGGCTCGCTTGCACCAGGCATGGGTGGTAGGCGGGAGAGGGCTTGGACAGCTCAGAGGAGCTCACAGTCTAGTTGGGGGCAACAGACTCTGCACAGATGGGACGATTAAGGAACAACACCCTGCAGACGAGACGGAGGCGTATGCCGGGAACCTGGAGCAACTCGTTCCAACAGAGGCCTTGACTGGGCCAGGAAGGCAGCCATGCTGATCAGTATCAGGAGTTCCAGCTGCAGCCTGGCCCTGCCACCCACCAGCTGTTGGTGATGATGATAACACAGGCTTGGCAGAGTGCAGAGATGGGCAGCGTTTGCCTCGGTTCCCCGCCAGCCTCCTGGCGCTGCAGTGCTGCCCGAGTTCCAGGCCTCTTCCCTGCAGCTGTCCCCACCAAATGCTCCAGGAGGAGCCCTGTGACACGCCCCCACCACCCAAGGTGCTTGCATTCAATAGGGTTGTCCGTAAGCTCTTTGTCATCCACAGGGGATGAAAGGTGGAATTTTGGGCTGTCACAGGCAGCTTGAGACTACACAACAGGGCTGGAAGTGGTCTACTCGGCCAGCACCCCACAGACATACACGTCACTCAGGAAGACGGACATGCATGCTGACGGACACAGGTGCCCACAGAGATGGGTACCGACCCATCCTCACAGGCAGACACAAAGAACTGCACACACAGACCCATACTGCACACACTCCTGCCCAGCGATGTACCCACTGTGGTACCCAGACACAGATGGGCACGTGCACACACACACACACACACATACACAGGTGCACAGACACACGGCCACATGCATGCATAAAGCCTCATCCTGGAAGGGGCTGGGGCTCCTCTGTCCCAGGGATGGGGGCGGGGGCCTCTGGGGTGATGAGGAAGTGGAGAGATCTAGGTCCCATCACGTTGCTCTCAGGCTCCCAACCCAGGACCCAAGGACAGGGACCCCTTTCACAGTTCAGGGCATGAGGCTCAGCTCCCAGGGAACAAGGGAACCAGCAACTGTCCCATCTACCAACCCCACTCTACGAACCCCTCCTCCTCACTGCCTCTGGGTGCGGGAGGGAACAGCCAACTCCACAGTTCTTTGTGGCACTCTGTCCTGCACACCCCTCCTACCTGGGGCATAATTTCCTGACAAGTAGATAAGAAATGGGGCTCCACTCACTCCCAAATTCAGTGTCCTCTATGGGGGCACAAAACTACACAAGTGGGACTTCTGCCTCTCTCAAAGTCAAGTGTCACCCCAGAAAATGGCCTGGCCACCACTCCCCCAGCTCGTCTGAGGCCGTTCTGGGGGCTGAGGTTGGGGAGGGGACTATGCTTGCAGGAGTCTAGCTGCTTGTGGGATGGGGGAGGTGTCAGCCCTCAGACTGCCCAGGCCCAAGACCCTGTGCTGGGTCCTTTCAAAGGGGGCACACTGAGGAGGGGAACGTGATGTCCCAGAAATAGGCCAGGTGACCTGGAGTGGCCTAGGGTCTCCACCATTCAGCCCTCACTCTGGGATAGAGTTGGGTGCAGCAGGCACCCCACTTTCCTTGTCATCCCCTGGATGGGGGACAGTCACAGAGCATACAAAGTCCCACCTGGCCCTCTCTGATCCTTGCCTCCCCTATCCCAGAGTCCAACCAAGGGTGGGGCTCCCGTGTCTGTCCCACTTCTGGCTTCCTCCTGGCAAAGCCACCAGGCTGGAGTTCGGCCTTGAGTTAGGAGACAGGGGTCAGAAACACATCGCAAGCGCAGCCAAGACAAGGCCTACATTGCGCCGAGGTCCCTGTGTTGGCAGGTGCCGTTCAGGCAAGTCCCCTGTCTTCGCAGTAAAGAAGGTGCTGGCAGGTCGGATAGAAACTTGTGCTTTAATATACCTCTGTGTGTGTGAGCATGAGTGTGTGCGTGTGTCGTGTGTCGAACAACCGTCTCCGCGGCCTCAGTGCCGGCCTCTGTCCTTGTCCTCTGCTCATCTTCGCAGCCGACACAGGCCCCCTCCCAGGCGGGCCAGCCCTGCCCCTGGGCACCCCGGCTGGCGGGGGTCAGTCTTTGGTACAATGTGGACACTTTGGTGTGCCGGGGGCAGGGTGGGGGTGCCGAGCAGCTCTCATCATCTCTGCAATGCCAAGAGGAAGATGGCCACGGGCCCCCACAGCTGCGGGCTGGACTGGCGGGGGGCTCCACTGCCCGGCATCACCACCACTGCGACAGGAGAGAGACAGGCCAGGGCTCTGGTCAGCTCTGACGGGGCGGGGCGTGGCAGGCAGGTCAGCAGTAACGGGGCCCTGTTGCTCTGCCCCACCTCTTTTGGGGGCCTCAAGGCGGGCGCCACCCTCAGTGCACACGGACACACTCGTAGCACCACTGTGAGGTGGTGCAGTGTGATGGTTAGCTCAGCCTGCTGCGTTCAGGCAGCAATGTACTTAACCTCAGTGGGCCTCACTTTCCTCACCTGTAAAACGGGTCTAATAGTGTGAGCTACCGCAAAGGACTGCTGTGAGGATTAAGTGAAGCATGCATATACAGGTTTTTGTACCTTGCCTGGTACATAGAAATTACTCGGTAAACTGGAGCTGTTGGTATTGGAAACACCTGGCCCCGGAATGCACATGTTCACATCTGGAGCCCCGGGTACACAGAGACTATTCAGACACAGGCACAGGCGGCACTCTGACACTGCAAGTAACTCAGTCCGCTCACAGGGAGGCAGGTCTGAGGCTTCTCACTGTCCTACAGACGCCCCACAGCCTGAGTCGGGCTGGGGCCCAAGGTGGGCACAAGTTGGCACTGCCACAGACACACGATTCCCATCACTCATTCTGAGCTCCCACAATAGACGGGCATCCACCCCACGGTCCTCCCCAGACTCGGCCCCCCCATCCCCTTCCCGTCTTGCACCTTTATTGGGATCCATCTGCTTCCGGGGACACTCTCCCTTCTTCAGAGTGACGTCATCTATGGCAATATCCCCCAGGTAGCCTGAGCCTCGAACCCCCTCAAAAATAATCTGGGGTGGGGTCAGAGAGCAGGGCGCAGGGGTTGGGGAGGTTCTTTCAGGTGCCAGACACCGCCCTCCCTTCCCCTCAATCTACCTGGAAGTCCCCCACCCTGCCTGTTTTCCTCCCCGCCCCAGGATCAAGCGCGAGGCTTTCGAAATGCTTCCTGGCCAGGGCAACCACCCGCGCCTGGGAGGGGCCTCTGGGCCCAGCAGACTCACCTGGAAGGGCCCACTGGGGCTGATGGGCACGTGGGCCTGCTGCCACGCATTGCCCTTATTGCCACTGAGGGACCAGGCGTGTGTGTCCAGAGCCCCTTTGTTCCGGGACCGCACCAGGAGGTTGAGGGAGCCTGTGGTGGGCGTGAAGAGGGGGGCAGTGAGGCCTGGCCAGGACACCCTCACCTTGCCACATTTCCCGAGCCCTCCTCTCCCGCCACTGCCCACAGCCCTGTCCCCTGGGGCAGGACCCTCTCCCATCCGCAGCCTGGCTCAATGTCCCAGTCCTGCAGAGAGACCCCAGCATGGGAAAAAGAGGACAGCGGCAAGATTTCAGTTCATCAGAGTGACTTGCGAATGTTCTTTCATTTCTTTCTTTCCACTCTAATCAGCTAATCCCCCCACCCTTTCCCTCTAAATAGGGGAGCTGTCCCAGGGTAGTGGGACCTGTGTCTGAGCACAGGGCAGGACTCTCGCAGAGCACAAAGCGCACCCTTGGCAGGACGTGATTGCTGGAGGTGGATGAAGGGACTTTTACAATTTCAATACTCATTTGTATGTTTCACGTGGTGAATGAAGCTAACCCTTCAAACGCAGGATTTCTCTAACACTGATGCTTAGGACAAAGTGGAAAAAAAAAGTGAGTTGATTTAAAGAAAGATAGTGCCTGTGCTACACAGCTGTGGTGAAAACAGTGCGAGTAAGATTTTGGAGGCATTAGCCTGGGGGTGCTGAGCCCACGTGCCCACAGCCACGTGGGATTCTGGCGGTGCTGAGGGGCACGAGGGGAGAAAGAGGGGACCGTGGCTTGGCTAAGAGCACCCAGGCAATGTCAACGCCCCCACCTATCTCTCCCAGCCCACCTCAAGCCCCAGCGACACGAAATACCTGGCTCTGAGGGAAGGGGAATCAATCTTAGATGGCGCCTGGTGGCTGGCATTTCCATGGCACTACCCACAGACAAAGCCGCACCATCTGTGACACCAGATAGACAGAACTCCTGATGGGGGAGAGCCACCAAACGTTACCTTCCTGGGATGAAAGAAGCTGCTTGGATCAAGGAGAGCCAGCGAGACACAAGGTCTGGGGACAGCTGGTGCCCTGAGCTGCCAGGCAGGGTGGGAGGGGAGGGAAGAGGAGGGACCAGGACAGCAAAAAACACCCCCTGCCCAGCAGCAGAGCCAGGCCTGCGGAGTGTCTGATGGTTCAAGGCGTCCTCACCAGCAGGAGATGGGCCCAGGCTGCAAATAGCACCCAGTAGAACAGGTGCCCACCCTGGCTTTGGCAGGGCTGAAGCCACAATGCCCTTTGGGGTTCATGCCAGCCACAAAGGGACCACCCGCTCTACTCCCTGCTGGGGATCTGCCCCCATCTCCATGCCCCTGGGTTCCAGCCTCAATCCCATGACATTTCTTTCTCCACCCCCTGCCCCAAGGACCCTGATGAGCATGCCTGGTTTTTCACTGCTCAAACTAAAACAGAATTTCTACCCCCTTCTCTCAGCACCTGATCAGCTCCAACATCCTCCCTGCTCAGGGCCTTCCTGACATCCCTTCCCAGGGGTCAGCCAGGACCCAAGACCCTCAACCTCTCTTAAGAGTGGGCCTGCACACTACATACCTAAGCACCTTCCTGCCACCTCCAAAGCCAAATGGAACTACGTGCTGGTGCCTGGACACACTCCAGCTTCCCAGCCTCTGGGCTTCTGCCCAGGCTGTTCCCTCTGCTTGAGATGTCCTTCCCTACTATGTCCCCCTGGCCAAATCCTTTCGCCTTCTTCAAGGTCTGTCTGGAATGCCGCCTACTCCAGAAATCTTCCTAGGTTTGAGCTGGGAGCCCCCCATCTTTCTCAGGAACTCCGAGTCCCTAAGCTGCAGCTCCCGAAGCCCAGGCCTCTCTGTGCCGTGGTACCACAGCCCTGGTCCACATCTTCTCCCTCCGACTGACTCCTCGAGGGAAGGCCTGTGTTAAATTGTTGTGGCTACTTTTTCTCTCCTGAGCTCGGCAGTGAAGGAAGGAATGATTACTAGAAACACATAGTGTTTGGAGAGAAGGGGAAGAGACCAAAAATCTAAAGGAGAAAACGGCCTCCTCAGCTGGCTTCCTCCCCTCAGCTGGCTTCCTCCCCCAATTTATTTCCAGGGACACGTGCAAAGGGCCAGGGCCATTTGTGAATTTCTTTAACACCTTCCATACAGGTCAGCTGTTTTCAGCTGACCTTTGCACTCAGCAAACAAGCAGCTTCAGGCAGGTGTTTGCACCTGACCCTTCATTCACCTGCTCACATTCTTTCCATCCTTTCTTCTGGGCCCAGCCCCCACATCAAATTCCTATCAGTTTTCAACAACTAAACGCTGAATGGAGAACTTTCCATGACTGTCATTAAGGACTTTCACAAAATCTCAGGGTTGGAAGTGACCTCAGGGTTTATCAAGCCCAAATCCTCCATCATTCATTTAATCATTCATCCATTCATTCATTCATTCAACTAATTGGGCACTAATTGAGCACCACTGTGTGCCAGGCACTGTTCCAGGCACTAGAACAAGACGAAGAGCCCTGCCCTTGTGGAGACGACGTTTCACTGGAGGTAGGCATTATAAGGAAAATAATGCAGGGAAAAGGGTAGAGAGCTGTTTTAGATGGGTGGTCAGGGACCTCTTTGAGGAGACCTGAATGAAGGGAGGGAAGAAGGTTCCAGGCTGGGGGGATATCACAAGCAAAGGCCTCTAACGCAGGAACCTGCGTCAAGTATTTAAAGAAGAGCAAGGAGACCCGCATGCTAGAGCCGAGTGGGAGCCAGGGAGCGTGGCAGCAGAAGGGGACCGGGAAGCAGACGGGGGCCAGCTCAGGTGTGGGAGGCCTGGAGAAGGCGGTGCGGGGGGCCTTCGGATGGGCCTGAGCAGGGGATCTGGGACATGGGTCCTCCCCACAGCACCCCTGCCAGATAGTCCTCCTGCCCAGGGACAGCCCACTCCTTTGCTGGGCAGATCTGATGCTTCCAGGTTCTTCCTTAGGCAAAATTTAAAACTGCCTCCCCAAAGCTTTCCCTGACCTGTGTTTGTTCCCCTACCTGGGGAACTCAGAGCAAGGTCTGTGGCAGGGACTGCCCCCTCAGGCTTTCTCTCTCCCAGCTCATAGGGCCTGATCTCCCAGGGCCTTCCTGGAACCAACATGCTCCTCTTGGCAGCTGGGTCCCCAGTGCCCCTCCTGAGCTGGAGATACAGTGACCAACTGTCCTGGTTTGCCTAGGATGGAAGGGGTTCAGTGCTAAAACTGAAAGGCTGGGGCAAGCCAGAATGGACTGGTTACCCTAGCTGCGGAAGCCCAGTGGAAGCGAGAGGGCTGGGCAGGGCAGGGATGTCCTTGTCACCCACCCTCACCTACCCCAAAGGAAGCTTCTTAGGACGTCCTGACCCAGCCATGAGCAAACTGGTCTGTGTGGATGGCTTAGGGGCCCCAGTGGCTCCAGAGCCGTCCCTCCCCCTCCATTCTAGTTCCCCCATGCAGCATGACCCATCACTCTAGCCCTGGAGACTTCTCCCTGGTGAGCCGTAGGGTCTGGGCTTGCTTAATGGCACTCCCTCCACTGTGCAGCTGCGGAAAACATGAAGAAGCTTCCTGAGCACTGATAGGGAATGGTGACGCACAGCTCAGAGGGGAAAGCAAGCACAGAGCAGCGTGAGTAAAACTGGGAGGAAATAGAATACAAATAGGCACTGGTTTCTACGTGCATAAAGTACCTCTGGAAATCTGCGCCCAAATCTAGTCTGTTCATTGCCCCTGGGGCAGGGCTCTAGGTGGCAGAAGGACTGGGATGGGAGGGGACTTTCATTGTGCACCCTTTTGTGCCTTTTGACCCACGTGAAATATACCGCCTTTCCCACAAATAAGTAAACAAACAAAACTTTAAAAAATCCTCACTTCCTCAGTAGAGTCTTCCACGCCCCTGTCCCCAGGGTCGGTCACGTCTCCCTGTCACCAGCTGTCTTGGCCTGTCCTTCCACTGCCACAGGGGTTGCAAACTCCCACCTGGTGCCATTGGTTGTTCAACATCTGTCCCTCCCACTTGACTGCAGGTGCCAAGAGGACGGGCAGCTGTGGCACCGGACACCTGGCGCAGGGCAGGTGCTCCGGAAGTGGTGGCTGAACCGATGAGCTATTGATCAATGCGACACTCCTGCCAGTGCCATCTCTACCAAAGGGCATTCTCAAGTTCACTCTAACACTTAGGAAGCAGGACTTCCTCCCACTGCGCACAGTGGCACCCTTCCAATCCCGTGTTTAGGACTCAGGGAAGTCAGACCTGGGCTGCTGTGTGGCCTTCAGCGAATGCCTAACCTCTCTGAGTTGTGTGGTAATACTTCCTGGTAGTGGTGCGGGTTAATGAGACCAGGGATGCTGAGCGCCCAGGACATCACCTGGCACCTGGCAGGCACTCAATATGTGCAACCTCTTAGTGGTCTCCTCCATCCCTCCGGGACTTCCACCTTGTCCTGCTGAAGCCTGGATCATCTCAAAACCTCAACTTCTCCCCTTGCCAACCTTCTATCCATACCCGCTCCAAGGACTTGGGATTTAGCCAAGTCGGGAGGCTCAGGCCTCACGCTCCACTCCCCCCCAGCACACACAGTCACACTACCTGGTCCCCCGACTCACCGATGTGCTTCCCATACATGTGGTAGAAGAAGGAGACACAGTAGAACTTGGCACTGGCATTGTAGAGCGGACTCACCAGCCTTGCACGGTCGCCCAGCTCCCGGGGCCTTGATGTCTCAATGAACATGTAGTAGCCTGCGGGGGAGGGGCGACACACCAACAGGCTCCCCCGCGCCTCCACCGCCTCCCTCTGCCCAGCCTCCCCGCCTCACCCCGTCCTCGCCCTCATCCCCACCCCCGCCTGCAGCACCGCACCGCAGTCTGCTCTGCATCCATGACCAGACAGCCAGTTGCTCTACTGCAGTCTCTCTTCTTCCTGATCCTCTACTAGGACAGGGCCATGTCCCCCTCAGACTGGGGCCCCCCGAGGATGGGGCCGTGTCTCCCCTCAGACTGGGGCTGCCCAGGACAGGGCCGTGTCCCCCTCAG
>RJWJ010008805.1:21455-52272 GCA_004363605.1 Indri indri
GGGCCGTGTCCCCCTCAGACTGGGGCTCCCCGGGGACAGGGCCATGTCTCCCCTCAGACTGAGGCTCCCTGAGGACGGGGCCATGTCCCCCTCAGACTGGGGCTCCCCAAGGACGGGGCCGTGTCTCCCCTCAGACTGAGGCTCCCTGAGGACGGGGCCGTGTCCCCCTCAGACTGGGGCTCCCTGAGGACAGGGCCATGTCTCCCCTCAGACTGGGGCCCCCCAAGGATGGGGCCGTGTCCCCCTCAGACTGGGGCCCCCCGAGGACGGGGCCGTGTCTCCCCTCAGACTGGGGCTGCCCAGGACAGGGCTGTGTCCCCCTCAGACTGGGGCTCCCTGGGCCTAGCCCCCTCCCGAAAGCACTCCTCCACTCCCAGCAGCCGGCCAGGTCCTCACCTTCAGGGGTGCCACTTATGTCAGTGGGGGGACCGGTGTTGGGGGAGCGCTTGGGGTTCTGGGTGAGGGCGTTCTGCCGCGTCCAGTCAAAGTTGTCTGTCAGGTCCTGGGTGTAGCCACAGATCTTCTCATCCTCGAAGTGGCAGGTGTTGTCTGCATTGGGGTAGGGGATGAGACAGAGTCGGCCCCTCCGCCCTTCGGTCCAGCCTCGCCCTCCCTCACCACCCCTGAGGCGGCTCCCACGCCTCCACGCCATGGACAAGCCTATTAACCATTTTTGTGCTATAGACCCTTTGGGCATCAGTGAATCCTAAGGACTATGCATCTGTGATTTTTAGATGCATAAAATGAAATACATAGGATTATAAAGAATATGAATTACATTGAAATATAGTTGTCAAAATACTTTTTAATTTGTTATAAAATTATAAGTGGGCTTCTCCATTATCTAAATCATAAGATCTGGTGTTTGGTCTAATAACTACCATAGTTTTGAAATAGTAATGAATGTAAATGATACTTAGAGCCGTCTGCAACTACAAGGTGATGTGAAAACATCAGCTTGCCACTGCTGACAAAGCACTGATTCCACTGCTGTGGTTTGTTGTCGACATTCATCATTGAAGGGGACATTATATTTCTGCTAGAAGTCAGGGAATATAAAGAAATAATTGTATTCCCTTCCAGGTTCATAGACCCCCTGAATTCTATGTCCACATCCCTTAGGGGTCCCTGGCTTACAGACTAGGAACCCTGCCCTGGGCAACAGGGAGTGTGGATTAGTCTGGCCTCTTCTATTTTCTTTTGGGGACAGTAATCTCTCCCTACCTGCCCAGGCTTTAAGCCCCAGAATAAATCCTAAATTCAAACATCTCCAGCCCAGCCCGGCTTCTCCTTCTAGCTGCTGGCCCTGCCCCATGGAAAGACAGCAAGAAGTCATTTTCTGAGTATCTCTTGAGTATTTCTGAGTATCTCTTCCTCCCTCCAGGAGAGGAGTTGTGTCCCTAAAGGGAAGAGGCGCCATGTGTCTGGAGGGTGTGTTGGTGTCTCACCTGACAGGTTCGGAGAGTTGATGGCTGAGAAAGCAAGCAGGGAAACCAAGTCAGAACCGAGGTGTGGGGCTCTGCAGAGGGCGTCCTGCTTGGGACCAGGGGACAAGGTCCTCAGAGCCAGGACTAGGGGCCAGTGGGCCTGGCCTGCAGTGACAGGGTAGAGAGTGCACAGTGTGGAGCCCGAAGCTCAGGAACCATGTGGGGATGGTGGATGGGGTCCCTGGGCGTGAGATGGGCCCACCTTTCCCACCGCCACCAGCACTGTCACCTACGCTCTGTGTAGTGAATGATGCGTGAGGCCATGTCACCAGCCCCAAAGGTGGTATAAGGTGTGAGGCGGATCTCGTAGCTGTGGGGCACATGGAGATCAGTCAGGATGTACTCCAGCAGCTGCCCCTTCTCCACATGCCGTACAGGGATGGCCTTGACCATGGCATTGTGCTGGTTCAACTGTAAATACAGACAGTTCCCAGATACATGGCAGGCCACACTCTCTGCTGGAGCCCAGCCCAGGCCCTCATGTGACTTGGGAGGGACAGAGTGGAGAAGCAGAATGAGCAAAGGACTAGGAAGTCAGGCCCTCAGTTTCCTTATCTGTGAGATGGGACAATTGCCCCTTCCATGCTCACCTCCCAGGGCTGTCTTAATAATAAAAATAAATGACAGCACCATGTATTGAATAATTAATGAGTGTTGGGCACTGTTCTAAGTGTTTTGCCATTATTAAGTCATTAAATCATACAGTAACACTTCTATGAGGTAGAATATTATAATTACCCCCATTTTACAGATAAGAAAACTGAGGCCAAAGAGATGTAGCTTGTCCATGCTCATACAAAACTGGATTCTACCATAGGCAGTCTGCCCCAGAGCACACTCTTACCCTCCCACCAACTGCCTCTTGGGCTGGGCAGAACCACATGCAATGAGACGGGGCACGAGAACAGCTTAGTGACTCTGGCCTTGCGCTGTAGAGACCCTGTAGATGAGACTGACCCTCCCTCCTTAAGCTCTTGACCCAAGAGCAGATTCTATGTTCTTGACCAGTGCTGGCTCCTCCTTGACCCAGCAGAGCCTTGTCTGCCCAATTCTCAGGGCTGTGTCTGGGTCAGGTCCCTACAAGGGACAGGTCCCTAGAACCTCCTATCTCCTGCTGCTATGTCCAGAACACTTTTTCCCCGCCTCTAAAGAGTTGCCTATAAGGGGGTCAGTGTGTCTGAGCCCCTATCTCCAACCCCTTCCCCTGGACTGAGGAGCATTTCCAGAGTCAGCCACTCCCCAGCTGCCCCCAGGCCCCCGCTTCCCTGTGGCCCACCTGGCGGACACTGAGTCTGTAGTTGAGCACAGGGTCAACAGCGTCGGGCTCCCTTTGCGTCCACTGCAGCACGTAGGAGTAGTTCTTGGACAGCTTGTGGCTGCGGGTGGGGTTGGGGGTGTCGAAGTAAAACTCCGGGCTGTAGGCTTTGGCTGAGAGGGCGGGGAGGGGGCATGGGGCCGTGGAGGGTGGGGGAGGGGGAGAGACACAGAGAGAGAAGGTGTGGGAGAGGAAAACAGGACAGGGTGGGACAGAGAGCGAATGGGGAACAAAGAGAAAGAGAACATTGTGAGGAGGGAGATGTTGGGAGAAGAGAGGATTGGGGAGAATGAGGACGGGTAGGAGGGAAGGTGGCAGATAGAGAAGGGACATTGGAAATTCCAAGAGGTGATACGTTGGTGAGATGAGAAAAGGCCAAGGAAGAAACAGAGAAAAGAGACATTTGGGAAGATACAGAGAAGGGATATTAGGGAAGGCACAGGGAAGGAGGATGGGATAAGACACAGAAGGGTCGGGGATATTAAGAGGAAAAGAAGAGAAGAGAGAGGAGGAGAACAGAGGGAGGCGGAGAAGTGGGGAGACAGGGCAAGTGTGGGAGAAGAAGGGAGAAGGGAAGGAGGTGGGAAATGTCACAGGGGCCTCTGGCTGGCAGGGCTGGGTGGCGGGGAGGGGCTGGGAGGGGCTGGTGACCTGTGGTCCTGACCCCCTGCTGTCGAGTGGGGGCATCTGAACAGGAGCCGAAGGGGCACCCAGTCAGTTAGGTGCTGTTGGGAAAGCTGGGTGTGCAGTGGAGTGGGGGACAGGCACGCCTGGGGCTCTCCTCCAGGGGTGCTGCCACCAGCTCTGGCAGGGAGGTGACGCTCCCCAGAGGAAGGAGGGGATCATTGGCAACCCTCTTTGTTCCCCTCGGCCCTCACCGCCTCCACCCCTTTCTGACCTATCCACGGCCTGTCTGCAGCCCTGGACAGCCCGCCCGGGAATGACTTGAAGAGCTGGGGCAGAGGTGGACTCCTGAGAACAGAAAGGCTTGCCTCTCTAGGCTGGCAGCTCAGGAAACGCGCGCTGTCCGGCCCAGTGCCACCCCTGACGTTCAGGAGAAGCTGTAGAGGGGCGTCTTTTCTCCTCTAAGCTACAGCTCAGGACCCTGAGGGGGTTCCCTATCTGCAGCCTCTGGCGCCAAGGATGAGGGAGGAGGGGCTTGGAACGCGACGGTGCCAGGGCTTGGACGGGTCTAATGCCGGTGGGAGCGGGCTGCAGCTGACCACGCTGGAAGCACGGAGCTGGGACTAACGAGGCCGAAAGGGGCGGAGCCTATGCCTCGTGTGGGCGGGGCCCAGACTCGGGGCGGGTCTAGGCTTGAGGCCGGCGGGGCCAAAGGGGCACAGCCCAGGCCTGGTGAAGGCCGGGTTAGAAAGGGGTGCGGCTGCAACACCCCAAGGAAGAGGTGGCTGAGCTGTGATGGGCGGGGCTTAAGGCAGGTATGGGAGGGCCTTGAAAGGGGCAGGCCTAGACCTAGAGAGGGAGGAGTGGAGGGGCGTGGCCCGTGTCTGGAGGGGGCGGGGCCTTGAGGTCAAGGATTGGGTCCGGGCGGCACGGGGCGGGGTCTAGGCCGGGCATGGGCGGGTCTTGGAGAGGCCCGGCCGAAGCCTGGTGGAGGCGGGCTTCAAAGGGGCGGGGCCCAGCCGGCGCGGCAGAGCAGGGACTGGGGCGGAGCCTGGCGCCAGGGGGCAGAAGGGTGGGGCGGGACCGACGGGACGCTCACCCGAGACCTGGAAGAAGCAGGTGGCCGAGCCCACGTCGTTGGAGACGCTGCACTCGTAGCTGCCGCTGCTGTCGCGGGTTAAGGCGTCCAGGCCCAGCTCCGCGTGGTCCGGGGCCTCGGCGGTGGCGGGGACGACGGGCGGCGGCGGCAGCAGCTGCCCTTTGAAGCGCCACGCGGCCGAGGCGATGCGCTGGGGGCTGCCTCGCAGCAGCGAGCAGCGCAGGAGCACGGGCCGGCCCAGCGCCTGGCGCACATCCTGGGAGCTGGGCTCCACCTCCGGCGGGACTGGGGGCGGGAGCGGCGGTCAGCGGGGCCTAGCCCTCCCGAGTGGGGTCTGAGGAGCGGCCCCGTCAGAGAGGCGACGCACTCCTCTCCTCCCATGACCCCCAGCCTGCAAGGATCTCAGGGCAGACGCACGCTCGCGACACACTCATGCAATGGCAACGCTCACACCTCCCCGAACTCAGGTACTCACGCCCTCCTGGCCCTTCCCTCCAACCGTGCTCCCCAGACTGCCTCTAGTCACGCCCTCACTGGGCCTCTGACCCCTCATATAATGAAAAGGAGCATAACGCAGGGGTTCAAATCCCAGCCCTGCCTCTGTGAGACCTTAGGCGAGTTACTTAACCTCTCTGTGCCTCAGTTTCCGTATTCGTAAAAATAGGGGACTAATGGAATTCATAGGGCTGTGGAGGGTTAAATGAGGGCATTAAAACTCTCTTAGAATAGTGCTTGGCGCATGATGAGTTAATTTTCATCATTTTGTTATCAGATAGTGTACTCCCCTTGAAGGTCCTTCCTCCTCCTCAAAATCCCATTCCCACTTGTCAAAACCAAGTCATTTCTTTGTTCACTGGGTCGCTGCAAATGAAGGTAGGAGTGCGCTTGATGGAAGTGGGGCCGAGAACGCGGACCTCCGTGTCTCAGAGCACGGGGTGGCAGGGCGGCTTTCGGGTTACCAGCAGTAAGTGAGGGGTTTGGTAGGACCGGGGTGGACGAGGGGCAGCCGGGCTGGGAAGGCAGTGGGGATGGGGTGGTATGACTCACACTGCACGTTCAGCTGCACCTGGGCCTCACGAGGGCGCACGTTGAAGCCATTATAGCGAGCCGTCTGGCAGCGGTAGGTCCCGCTCATGTCGCGGCTTGCGCGCTCCAGCCTCAACTTCCCGTCCGGAGTCTCCTCCAGGAGCAGCCCCGAGGGCAGCAGCGCAGCCTCCTTGTCCACGCGGGACCAGAGCACGGGCGGCCGCGGCTTGCCCCGCACCTCGCACTGCAGCTCGGCAGGCGATCCCTCGCGCACAGTCACCACAGCCCTGCCCTTGGGCACGCTGATGGAGGGCGGCACTGCGGCGGGGGGGGGGGGGGGGGGACAGGTAGGAGCCAGTTAGAGCTCCCTCCTGGCCTCTGCTCTCTGGCTCCTGCTTACCTCCCCCTAGTGCAAGCCTCTCTCCCCCATCCAGACTTCCCAGCATCTTCAAAGCAGAGCTCATCTTTCCAAATCCTCTCTACCTCCTGGATCTCCCAACTCAAACAGAGACCTGAAGTCAGCCTGGCCTATTCCTTCCTCCCCAACACTACTAAGTATTGAGAGTTCCACCTTTTAAACATTTCTACTACATATCTCCACTCTCAGTCCCCTCTCTCCTACCCCCGGGCCTGCCCTGGTTAAAGCCTTCACATTCTCTTGCCTAGAGTGTTATCACAGACTGCTAGTCTGTGTCCCAGCATCCTTACCCTTTCTTCCAAAGTAACAGAATGCCTGGTTTTGAGCAGGGCACACTATCTCAATAATGTCCTAGAATTAGTCTTAGAATAAAGACTAATCTCCCAGCCTGCCTTATGGCTAGCCGTGTCCACATAACTAAATTCTGGCCAACGGCTGGAACTGCCATCGTGGACAAGGTGGCACATGCTAAGGATGATGGAAGAGCAAGTCAGATGCAGCCTGGGTCCCTGAGGACTTGGTGGAGCAGAGCCACTATACTAGTCCGAACTGCTCACCCCAGACTTTTACATGAGGAAGAAATACACATCTAGCTTGTTCAAGCCATTATTAATTAGGGTTCTGTTATTCACAACCGAACCTAATCCAACCCAACACATTGCCCAAATGAAGGGTCTTTTGAAGACTTCCATGGGTCCCATCGCGTACGGCCCATCAAACACATTAAAATGCACCCATGTCCTACATTAAATATAATTAAATATAAAATTATTATTTGTAAATAGCTCTACAAAGCAAGCTGAGGTCCAGTTATCTAGTTAGCATAATTTATACTCTATAAACATTTGTGCATTTATTGGCTTTAATTTTGCAATTTTCTCTTTGTATTTGGGAGCCAATTAATTTATTTTTCCAGTCCTATATAATTTCCACGGTCCTTAAAACACTTCCATGCTTGAGGCATCAGGCCTAGAGCCAAATGGTGGAAACAGCCCTAGGCCCCTTCCTGGCTCTGAAAACATCCCAGCTCCCCACCCTTCTATACCCCCCACAGGCTAAAGAGACTTCTCTCCCTTTGAGGCTGTACTACCCTCAGGTTAAAGCTCAAACTCCTGGGCTCTGCAAACAAGGTCCTCTTGCTCTGGCCTCTACCACCCCCAGCCTCATCTCCCCTCTCCCATCCTGTGTTCCAGCTGCGGGATCCACTTGAGAGAAACACACTCCCTGGACACACCAGGTCTCACACACTTTTGGGTGCTCCCCCATTCCTTATGCTTGTCATATCCTTTCCTAGGTGTGTCCTCCCATCTGGCAAATGTTAACGGGCCCTCAAGGCTCACATGGAGCACGCCTCTCCAAGAAGACTTCTCTGGCTTCCCCAGGATGCTCTACAAACCCCTCCTTTACCTCCATGTCACACTTCAAAGGTTTGCCCTTCCATTTCCTGCCTTACCCCTCTCTACAACACGCTCCTCTCCCCTGGCTAGGCAGTGAGCTCTGAGGAAGGGCTGTGCCTTCGGTCTGGCGCCCAGGGCTTGGCATAAAGCAGCTTGCAAAATGAATTTATGCAATCTGTGGAGTTCTGGTTCACTCCCAAAGCCAGCTCAAGTTCATCTCCTTCTAGAAGCCTTTTCTGACCTCTCCAGTTTCACCTTGTGCAGATGTGAGGGTGGAAGAGGCCTCCAAGGCCACCTGGTCCAATCTCTCACAGAGAGTTGAAGAGCCCAAGGAAGAAATACTCAGAGCTGTTATATTTCTGCACCTGGTCATGTGATAGCTGGCCAAAGTCAGCCTGCTCCTCAGTACTAGGTCCTAGGGCTAGAGTCAAGACTCTGGAGACCCTCTCCAAAAGGTCCCCTCTAACCTCCTGTCATTCTCGAAGTATAAACCCCTCAGCAGTGGCTGACAGCAGGCTCTGAAGTCGGATTGCCTGGTTCAAATCCTAGCTCTACCACTTATTGTTGTAGTACCTTAGGTAAGTTTCTCCAACTTTCTGAGCCTAAGTTTCTTCATCTGTAAAATGAGAAGATAAACTACTATCCCATAGCATAAATCATGAAAGTGAATGACATAAATATGAAATTGTCAGAACACATAGCAAATACTCCATAAAAGTTTACCATATCATTTCATTATTGTTATTTATTATTACTGGAATAAAGACTCAAATCCTTAGCATGGCCTATGTTATGCACTGAATTGTGTCCCCCGCCAGACTCATATGTTGAAGTCCTAACCCCAAGTACCTCAGAATGTTTGGAGACAGAATCTTTAAAGAGGTAATTAAGGTTAAATGAGGTCACTTGGGTAAACCCTCGTCCGCTATGACCGGGGTACTTATAAACAGAAGAGATCAGAACACAGACATGCCCAGAAGAAAGACCATGTAAAGATGAGGGGAGAAAATAACCATCTACAAGCCAAGGGGAGAAGCCTCAGAAGAAACAAACCCTGGTGACACCATGATCTCAGATTTCTAGCCTCCAGAACTGTGAGAATATAAATTTCTGTTGTTAAAGCCACCAGTCTGTAGTACCTTGTTTCGGCGGCCCTAGCTGACTAATAACAGCCTACAAGGTCCTACATAATTTGGCCCCTGCCGACCTCTCCACACTCATCATCCCACTCCAGTCTCCCAGCCACACTCTCCTTCCTTCGGTTCTCCTACGTCCAGTGCACTTTCCTGCCTCGGTGCCTTTGCACATGCTGATTCTTTGGCCCTTCCTTTCTGTCCTCTGCCTAGATCTCAGATCAAACATTCTATCTCAGGGAACTCCTTCCAGACTCATTTATCACAGTCTGCAATGATATATTTATTTGTGAGATTATCTGAAACATGTTTGCCTTCCTACTAAGTTTTATGAGGGCAGAGCTTGTTTTTCCCACCATTCTACCCCAGGACCTAGCTCAGTGCCTGGCATATAACAGGGGCTTAATAAATGTATGTGGCACAAACAAATGGCATCCTCTTCACTCTGGCTTCACTTTCTCAAGATATTCCCCCCACCTTCCCCTCCTTACATCTCCCCAACACCCCTCCAGCTGCCCACCTGTCTCAGAGGAGATGTTGACCTCGACGCTGAGGTCGGGCACAGGTGCCCCTGGGAAAGAAGCCATGCACAGGTAGGTGCCATAGTCGCTGAAGTGCAGGTCAATGAGCTCTAGGCTGCTGGTGACAGCTGGCAATTCAGGGTCGTTGCGGGTCACCAGCAGCCGCTTGGACATGCGTGCTGGTTTGCCATTCTTGAACCACTGGTAGGTCACCTTCTCCTGGGGCACCGCATCCACGTGGCATGACAGCTTCAGGTCCTGGCCCAGCTGTATGTTCTCACTCTCTTTGATCACATCAGGCGTGATCTGGAACGTGGCATTCTTCATGGCTATGGGTGGATGGGGAGGGAAGGATGGCTGGGGCTGGCCTGAAGCCAGGGGCCCATGTCCCACCCCACCCAGACCCAGCTGCTACCCTCAAACTGGCCCTCCTGGAGGTGGGGGACTACAACCCCTCCAGGTGAAACCATCACTTTTCTCTGCTTGGAAATTGTTCTGCTTGCTTAGAGTGTTTAGAAGTTCAAAAAAGCTCACTGCAGAAAAGCAGGTTTGGTAATAATTATAGCCACTGTGGACTGAACATACCCTGTGTGAGAGGCACCGTTCTAAGCACTCGACACGGATTTTCTCATTTAACTCATCCAAAACTCTCTGAAGGAGGTGCTTTATGGTCCCCATTTTACAAAGGAGGGAACTGAGGCTCGTAGACAGGTTAAGCAACTTGCCAAAAAAGGTAGCAAGTCTTGAATTCAGACTCAGAGACTACACTCTTGATCACTACACTGCTTTATTTTTATCATTGTTTTAAACCTTGCATATGCGAAATACACATTTGGGAGAATGCACTAGAATATAATTGTGGTTGTGTCTACAGTGTGGAACTGAGAAGAAATGACAGGCAATTTAATTTTCATATTTTACCCTTTTGTGCTGTTTGACTCTTTGTAACAAGCATGTATAATTTTTGTGATAAAAGACCAATACAATCATTTTACATGCAATAACATAAAAACACAGAGTTTAGAAAGAAAAGGGTCTGGACTCGTCAAAAAAAACGTGGATCTTGTTTGAAGTAAGTTAAGAGTTAGACAGAATTCTTAATAGGTTACCCAATTTATTGGACAGGACACGGGTACAATAGCCACACACCGGGACTGTGCTGGAGGAGGCAGGCTATATAGTCACACTAGGAGGTGACCATAAGTATTTTATATAAACTGAGATCTCACCAAGCCAGGTTTTAAAGGCCAAATGGAATTAGGTGGAGAAAATAATTTCTAATGGGAAAAGTACCATTGAGAGAAAAAGTATTCATCAGCTAGCTACAATCCTGTTACCGTCTTTCTCACTCTGATTAAATAGCAAGTCTGGGAGGGGAGTCAGAGAGAGACTGGCGCTGAGAGATGAAGGAGTAAGAAAGCCCAGGTCATCAGCGACTCTCAGCTGGGTTTGGCAGACGCGTACTTTGCTTTCAAGTGCTAAAGAGCTGGAAACAAGCCTGGATCTTAAAAAACAAAAACAAACAAACAAAAAACCCTAAAGCTGCACAAGCAGGAAAATTTTACATTTCCCCCTTAAATCAGAGTGACAAAATCAAGATCATTGTGAGCAGCCGATGATATTACACTGGCTGAGGTTTAGTAAGGAACCTGTTCATACTTCTTTAGACCGTGCTCCAAGTTTTGCGTCATTTTAACCCTTAGTAGTTGCCTTCAGATTCACTTAAATGCTTTCCTAACAAAGATCTACATATCAGGTACGTGGAAATCTGTGTTATTTTTACTTTATATTCAGTGAATCACGTAGAAATCATAGGAGAGGGAGAAAGCCAGGAAAGTTTCTCTTGAAGCCTAGAATGTCCACATTTAGCTTTTGCAGCCTCAGTTTCCCCATCTAAAAAAATGTAGGTAACCAATTTCAGCCCTTCGTACTTCATGGATTGTTGAGGTTATATTTGGAAATGTAGACGGTAAACTGTAAATAAAACTTTACACAAATTTTAGTCCTTCTGCCATCTGCTGGCAGATGGCTGAATTGCAGGGAAATCAAAGTGCTTGGAACACACCTCCTGAGCTCGCCTCACCTACCCGGGAGAAGCAGACAGGCCCCTGGCTCAGTTCACTGGTAGCTCCCGGAGGACAGAGACCCTGTCTGCCTCTCAACTTCCCTCCCACCCCTCCCTGTGGCCACGTACATCGCACCAGCAGGTTGACGGTCTTCTTGGCAGGGTTGCCCACGTTGTTGGTGGCCGTGCAGTTGTAGTAGCCAGAGTCCCGGGCCTGCACTGAAGGGATGCTGAGCGTGCCGCCCCGGGCCAGAGCACCCAGGGGCAGCGGGCCAGGCCCATGGGACCACTGCAGCTGGGGTAAGGGGTCACCGCCCGTCAGCAGACACTGCACCGTCACATTCTCCCCAGGGTTCACCACCAGAGTTTCGTTCACAGACAGCTTCAGGGCTGGTGGTGCTAAGAGGACAAGGAGGTGGGGCATTAGGGGACAGCGAGGCAGGGCTGGATGTGGGGGAGATGAGGGGACTAGGGAAAGCATGGGGGCGGTAAGCCCTGGGGGAGATGAGAGGGGAGAAGACAGGGAGCGGGAGGCGGGGAGGCGGGCCGGACACCAGCAGCCATGCGCCTGCGTCCTGTGTGGGCGGGGCACTGTCTCCTGGCGGGGGATCAGCCCAGGCGGGCGGGAGTGTGGGCAGGGAAGTGCCTGTACCCGTGGTGTTGGTGAGCCGGAAGGTGATGGCCTTGTCTGGGATGCCGCACACGTTACGTACAGACACCTGGCAAGTGTAGCTGGCATAGTCCTGGGGCCGCAGGTTCTTCAGCTTCAGGACCTTGGTCTCCCCCTGGGCGGCAGTGGACCACTCGGGTGAGGCGCCTGCTCCAGTCTCCAGGGGTCCCACACGCTCATTCACCGCACGCCAGCGGCTACAGCAAGTTCCTGTTCTAATTCCTATCTTCTCAGCTTCCATCCACACCACTCACCCCCGGGCCCTGAGCCTGGAGCGGATGCCAGACTTGCCGCACCCTTGGCAGTGCCTTGTCACGGGCTTCTCTGGGTCTAAGGTGGCCCTGGTGCACGCTGACCAGGACCAGGCCTCAGTTTGCTCGCTCTGGGAAATGAGGGGGTAAAGGAGGGAATCCTGCTCTGCCGTACACAAGCCACTCACACATGAGGCTGGCCCACAGGCCACAGGTGAGCTCTGACAGAAGCCCGTGAAAGCCGTCCCGGGCAGGACAGCATCATCACCATCTCCTGGAACTGTAAGGGGCTGGTGGAAGAGCGTTGTCTCCCTGCCCCCACTTCTGCTGTGCCTGCCCATTGGTTCCCAATGCTCTACCAGCCCCAGGGCCTGCCTTCCCCTAACTAGCAATGTTCCTGGGGGACACGTTGCTTTGGGGTCTCTCCTGTCCTCACCACTGCTCCCTGACCTTTCTGCCCTGATATTCCCTGCCCTAGGCCATCTGAACTCCAACTGGAATGCGTGCTCCCAACCTCAGAACAGGACTGCCGAAGTCAGGGCAGTCCTAAGAACTCAGCCCCCCGCCCCCTCCCTCGTTGGCTGCAGGAGGAACAGTGTGTGGCGAGCCAGCTGCCCGTCCTGACCTGGGTGTAGAGGGGCTCATAGATGTCGACCCCATTGTCCTGGCTGTGGGACAGCGTGTCAGAGCCCCGCTTCCAGATGAAGCGGGCAGGCGGGTTGGAGTTGACCGTACAGCGCAGGAACACCGTCTTCTCCTGGTAGAAGTTGCCACGCACGTCGCTCACCGTCTGGTGCACCGTCAGCACCGGCTCATCCAGGTCTGCAAGGGCACAGCCCCCATGGAGTCAGGATTGGGTGACACAAATGGGGGGCAGTGCAGAGGCTCCGGGCAGCCTTTAGGGAAAGCTGAGCCTCCTCAGGGTACACTTCAGAGAGCAAGATGCTCTCCCAGCCCTGAAAGCTTGACCAGCCTGTTAGAGGCAGGGGACTGGACTTGATGGCTTTCCAGACTCCCTCCCAGCTGTGCCTCCCAGGGACCTGCATGAGGATGGAGGAAGCGGCCACAGACTGGAAATCAGGAAAACCCTGGTTCAAATTCTAGTTTAGCTGTTAATTTGTAGTGTGACCTGCCTAAATCCCTTCTCTCTCTGGGCCCCCGTTTCCTCATTAGTCAACTAGAGTAGATTGGTGGTTCTCACCCCTGTTTGCACAATAGGATCACATGGAGATTTTCTTTTTAATGCTGATGCCTGGTAGAGCTCATAGATGGTGTCAAAAGTCAGAATAGTGATTGCCTCTGGGGGAATTATTGACTAGAAGAGAGCATGAGGGAACTTTCTAGAGTCCTGGAAAAATTCTATACCTTGAACTCGATGGTGTTTACACACACACATACATATGTAAGAAGTCACACTCGCCTGGGCACCGTGACTCACGCCTGTAATCCTAGCACTCTGGGAGGCCGAGGTGGGAGGATGACTTGAGCTCAGGAGTTCGAGACCAGCCTGAGCAAGCACAAGAGCCCATCTCTACTAAAAATAGAAAAATTAGCGGGGTATCACGGCTCAAGCCTGTAGTCCCAGCTACTCGGGATGCTGAGGCAGGAGGATCACTTGAGCCCAGGAGTTTGAGGCCGCAGTGAACTATGATGGTGCCATTGCATTCCAGCCTGGGCAACAGAGCAAGACCTGTCTCTAAAAAAATTAAAAATAAAAAAAGACAAAGGATCCCCTAGAGATCCTAGTGTACAGCCAGGATTGTGCATGACAGGCACCAACAGTCCACATTCCAACATCCACAGCTGATGTCCCAGCATCCCGTTTCTCTGTCCTCCTTCCACAGCCCCCCTGGACAGATGTCGTAAGCAAGGCCATGAGTGGAGGGGAGCACTGGTGAGGCCCAGGCTATACCTACCAGCCCAGTAACCTGAGAAATGACACTCAGCCCCGGGGGTCGGCAGGACCTTGGGTGGCTGATGAGGGACAGAAGAGAGGTCTGGAGTTCCACTGTCCACCACTCTGTCAGGTCCCACTTGGGGGGTGGAAGGATACGTAGTTAACAGGTAGGTTCATTGTAGGGCTTAAGATGGTGCCAGACACACTCTTGGGCCTGGACCTACAGCTCCTGGATACCTGGGTCAGCCTGGACAGTGGCAAGCAGGGAGACAGGCTCCTGGGGTTAGAGGGCTACCCATGGCGGGCAAGGGGTGGGTGGTGTGCTTGGTCCTACAGGTGGTCGGGGAGGGAAGTCAGAGCTGCCCTTCCGGCAAAAAGAGAGACAGAGGTACTGTGGGAGGAGGGCACTGTGCCACGGGGAAGAGCCTCTGTGTCCTCATCACAGATCTGGCCTCTATGCCTGTGAGCAAGTCACGTGGAACCTCGGTTTTCTTATCTGTGGAAGGGGTATAATCCGACTCATCCTGCCTTCCCTGCCCACCATGCAGGGATGCTGCAAGGGATCACAGGTGGGAATGTGTAGACGGCCAAGGGCAGTACCCACCGCCCTATACGGTCTACGATCCGCCACCGAGGTGCCGCTTCTCCAGCCCTCCCCTCCCCGCCCCAGCCCGGGCGGGGCTGCCAGGGTCCCGGGAGGGAGAGGGCTTCGACTCACACTGCACGTCCACGCGGATGGACTTGATGGCCGGCACGCCCACGCCGTTCTCGGCCTTGCAGTAGTAGCGGCCGCCCTGCGTGCGCGCCACGCGCTCGATGCGCAGCGTCTCGTTGAACACCGAAGTCTCCTGGAACTTGTCGGACGCGCTCCCGGCAGTCTTGGTCCACCGCACCTGGGCGCCGGCGGGGACGGTCCGGGAGCCTCAGGGCGAGCCCGCCCCGGCGCCCCTCCCCGCCCCGTACTGCGTCACGGGCGCGCGTGGGACACACGGGGCTCGGAAACTGCCCCACGCGCGCTCGTGGGGATGCGCACGCGGGGTCGGACACCACAGAGTCCCGGGCCTGGGGAATCCAGGGTCAGAGGGAAGACGCTCTGAATGGGGCGTACTGTGCTGTGTTAAGAGCACGGATTTGTGGGCAAGTTACCTAACCTCTCCTGCCTTGCTTTCCTCACCTATAAAATGGCGAATATTACCCTCCTTCCTAGTGTTACTGGGAGGATTAAATGAGTGTATACTTAGTGCCTGGAAGACTAAGACTCTGATAAAATCTTTCTATTATTCCACTCACTAGCTTAGTGGCCTTGGATAGGCTGCTGGCCTCTCAGCTTCCAATTTCCATCTGTGAAGGGGGCGTGTGGGGTGGCCAGTCCCTGAAATGGCCTTCTGGTTTTCACCCCCTTCGGTAGTCCCCTCCCACTTTGTACTAGGGTGTCTGTGTGACCAATAGAATGCAGCAGGCGTGACAGTGTGTCATTTCCAAGATTAGGTTGCAGAAGACTAGTTTCCATCTTGGTTACTCTTTGGGATCTCTGGGGAGAGCCAGCTGCCATGTCCTGAGCAGCCCTAGAGAGAGGCCCCCTTGGGGAGGAACAGAAGCCTCAGGCCAACAGCCATGTGAGTGAGCTTGGAGTGGATCATCCCGCCTCAGTCACCCTCAGATGTCTGCACCCCTGGCTGGCCCTGGATTGCAGCCTTGTGAGAAACCAGCCAGCTAAGCTGCTCCCAGGTCCCTGTCCCTCAGGAACTGTGAGACAGTATGTATGTGTTGTTTTAAGTGCCCAGGTTTCAGAGTATATATTATGCAGCAATACATAACCAATACAGCATAATACCTACTTTGCAAGGTTATTATAAGGTTTAGAAAGAAAGTATGTAAAGCACCTATGTGTGCTGCCTGGTATATATTAGTCACTCAACAAATTTCTATATTGCCTCAAATTATAGAAAAATAGCAAGGATCACATGGGAAACTTCAGCCTACTACTCAAGGTGCTAGAGGTTTAAAAAAAAAACAGCTCAGTTCCAGATAATTAAGTGTAAGGCGGGGGGAGGGGAGGAAGCTTCAGTCTTGAAGTTGGGAGGATTGCTTAGTAAGGACCCCGATCTTGGTGAATAGGTCACGCAAGAGTCCATGAAAACAACAAGGCTGGGGACAAGCGGGTGAGAGGGCACTCTTCCTCATGCAGGAGGGGCCACCGAGGGCCACAGTGGCACTGCTCTCATCCCCTCCCCACCCTTGACTCTATCTCCAGCAACCTAGAGGTTACAAAACTTGGAGAAGTTGGCTGTTTCAGGTAATCCATCCTTAGCTCAGAGGGTGGTTTGGAGAGAGAACAGGGCCATGAACATAATTACTGTTTTTGTACTTGATGTTGCATGGTTTTACCGTGATTTATCTAAATGGAGTTTGATTATATGCTAGTCAAGGCTTGGTTTGCTTCATCCATCTGAAAGCTTCTACTTTTCTTCTATTCTACAAAATTCTTAGTCTTTATCTCTTTAAATACTGCCTCCTCTCTGTGTTCTCTATTCTGTCCTTCTGGAATGCCTTAATTTATGCCATAGCTTCTCCCTCTATCCTCCTGTCTCTCGATTGCTTTTTTCCATTTTCTGTCTCTTTGTCTTCTCCAGATTGCATTATTGCTGATTTCCTCGGATCTGCCAGCCAGTTCAATCACTTTTCTCTTTAGCTATCTCTGGAGTATTGAGGCCAAATTTTTTAAAGACTGTATTATTTTGATTTCTAGGATTTCTATTTGCTTTTTCCCCATATCTGATTGATCAGGTTTCATAATCTCCTGTCTTATAGATTCTATTCCTTCCATTATCTCTTCCAATATTTTAAACAATTTTATTTTAAAGACCCTTTCCAATTGTTCTGTTTTCTCTTGTTCCTCAGATGTGAATTGTCCAACTTGTTGGGTCTATGGACTGATCTTCCTCACACTGTATTTTTTTAAATGTTTTGAAATTTTATTCCACAGGCTGTATTCAGTGGGATTATCTTCCATAGAAGTCCTACTGGGGTCTTTACAGGCTATATGTGGTATAGTTTTATGTTTGCCTATGCCCAAGGTAATGGGTTCATGGGCTCCAACCAGTGTTTATGTTAGTTTCTCAGGTTAGGGTTTCCTCGCCATTTGGATTGCAAGATACAGATAGCCACAGGGTTATGCTCTCTCGTAGGTGATTCTGTACCCACACCCTGAAGCAGAGAGTCTGTTCCCTGCTGTGACTCTGGGCTGTGGGACAGACATCATCTGGTCCCCATTCATAGATGGCACCACTCTTGTTGAGCTTTCAGCTTCACGTAGAGTCCAGTTCCGGCTCCCAGCCATGGATGGACATGTGACCTCAACTCGTACTCCCCATGTGTGTGTTAATGTGACCATCCCTACAGAGTGTATGCAGTCCCAGTCTCTCTGTGGGCAGGTTTTCAACTTCTGCTCACTGCCATCATGACAGATTCTATCTGCATGTTTAGCCCACAGATATCCCCCCTCTCTTGCTACTTGATTGGAGTGAGGAATTCCATGTCCACTCAGTCCCCCATCCACAAAGTAGGCCAGGAGAGGATGTTTCCCTTGCTCCTCTACTAGACTGGATGCTCCATGAGAACGGGAACTATAGCTGCATCCTCAGGACCCATCAGTGTGCTTAGCACATAGCAGGCGCTCAATAAATATTTGTTGTAATGAAATGAGCAAATAAGAAGCTAGAAGGCATTTCAGGAGAGGCAAGCATCTATGGCTAAAGTGGGATCGGAAAAGGTGTACTTAGGTAATGATGGGGAGGCGGGTCTGGAGCACAGGGTGTGAGGACGATGGCAGTGGGAGATCAAACAAGAAAATCAGGTGGGGGCCAGACTAGGGAAGGTCTTCAGTCCCATTCCTAGAAGCTTGATCGGGTCCGCTAAGTAATGGGAAGCACTGAAGGTTTCTGAGCAGGGGAGCGACATGATGTAGCATGTTTGGGGGTTATTCTGGTAACAGGGTACAGGAATGGATTGCAGGAGGAGAGCAGGAGACTGGGAGGTCAGTTCAGAGTCTGCTGCAGTGGTCCAAGGGACAGGACTGAAGGCCTGACCTAGAGGGGCAGTGAGGAACAGAGAGGGAAAGATCCACGCAAGATGTAAAAAGAAAGGCCTCAGAGTGTAGCTGGACGCGGGGAATGAGATGAGACGGAGGCAAGTGTGAGCCCAAGGGCTGGAGCCTGGGTGGGAGAACAAACAACGAAACCACTGATAGAAACAGAAACACAAGTGCATGTGCACATAGTCACAGCCACGAATGACGCACACGTGGGACACAGCAGGAGACACGCAGACGGCCAGTGCGGCCTCAGGGAGAGATGGCCCAGCTCCCTCACTGGCTTTTAGGGAGGGCCATCCGCACTTTAAAGTCACACCTGACACCAACACCGACCTAAATCCAGTGGAACTGTTTTCACTTCCAAACCAACCTTTGGGAAGGAGTAAACAGTGATAACAATGTTTTAGGTTGAAAGAGACCTCAGGGGTTTCCTTGCCCATCTGCTTGTCTCAAGGCCAACCGTACTACACCCTCCCCTGTCCCAAAAATTATCCAGAGGAAAAAAGGATTTCGCATTTCACTGTCCTTCTTAGGATCCAGTTGCCACCTTCTCTGCTGCTATTAAAGGTCACAGCAGCTCACCAGCAAATTCCACCCATGTCTCCAGCCCTCCTCCTCCCCGCCTCCTCCCATCAGCTCTCAGTGATAACCCGCTGACACTTCCTGCCTGAACCATACACTTGGTCTGTGGCAGAATTCACCTGGCATTTCCAGATTCTTGTTTTCTGTTCCTTTCTAATTGCTCTGGGTCTTTGAACCTCAAAGCCTCCTAAAGCAGAGATCATTTTCTGTGCTGCTTGGAACTCCTGAAGCCCCCAACCCAAAGCTGGGTGTGCTAGAAGTGTACCACCTTCAGAGAACACGGGTTCTGCATTCAAATTCTGCTTCCACCCTCACAAAAGCTTTGTGACTTTGGGAATTTACCCAACCTCCCTGAGCCTCAGTTTGCTCAGCTGCAAAATGGGGGCACTAATGCCTTCCTCACAGCACAGCCGTGAGGCTCTGCAGAGGAAACACTGGAGAAAGTACCTAGCACGGAGCCTGGCACGCGGTCTGCCCTCAGACGCTGGTTGGAGGAGCATCTAAGGACGTGTCTGTTCAACAGGTCCATGGCACAGAGTGACACAACAGCTGGCATTCTTCTGTTCCCCCGGCCGTCAGTGTTCCCAGGTGAATAAGCCCGCAGCCTCCAGCCCTTCCCACAGAGTTAATGTCCCAGCTGTTCCCCAGCCCCAGTCTCCTGCCTCCTGCCACTACTGTACGCTTTGTCCTCATCTCATGCTGCCTCTTCTCAAGCACTGACCCCAGCACAGGGGCGAGGGCAGGAGGGGCCCAGGCAAGGCCGGCTGGGGGCTTACCTGGGGTCGAGGGTGCCCGGTGACAAGGCACTGCAGCATGAGGGTGTCCCCCTCCCGAATGGTATAGACGCGCTCGCTGATGTTGTCCTCTTTAACCACACACGCCTGGCCCGCATGCGCAATCTGCGCCTGGGCTGGAGCTGATGGGAGAGGATGGAGGCAGGTTAGAGAAGAGGCCCCAGGCCAGCGGCGTCTGAGACTCCCTCCTGAGTGTGTCAGGGGAGGGGTCAGCCCAGACCTCCCGGGGCCACTCCTCAGAGGCCTGACCCCACTGAGCCCAGGAAAGAATCCTCCCAGGGCCCTGAGGCCAGAACCAGGAGGGCCAGGGACTCCAGGAAGGGACAATTCCCCAGGCCCCCTGGAAAGAGACCTGTGCCTTTCACTGGGCCGATGTGTGGGAGGGGCTTTGTGATCTGCACAGACTGCTAACCACCCTGTGCGCGGATGTCTCCGCAGCCCCAGAAGGGGATGCAGCGGGCCCAGGAGGTCACCCCTTCCCCAACACACACACACACACACACACACACACACACACACACACGCACGCACGCACGCACGCTCAGGGCGGGGCTGTGGCGCTGCTCGGGCTCCA
The DNA here is from genome assembly GCA_004363605.1 of Indri indri. Classification (NCBI taxonomy): domain Eukaryota; kingdom Metazoa; phylum Chordata; class Mammalia; order Primates; family Indriidae; genus Indri; species Indri indri. Next base: position 41,402 of record RJWJ010008805.1, read on the forward strand.
GAGCTGCCCCTGGAGCCGAACTTCCTGAACCACATCCTGGTTGGCTGCCTCCCTTTTTCCCTCGGTTTCTCTCGAGAGCATTTTCTCAGCAAATCGCTTGCCTCCGCCGTAACTCCCCACACCCAGCCATCGCAGACCCTGCTCTCAGAGAGCCTGCTCTGACGGACACACAGACTCCAGCCCCGCAGCCTGCACTTTCCGCTCCCCAAAGCCCTGTTCCTTCTCTCACTGCTGCCTGAGCCTGTGCCTGGCTTCTCCAAGACAAAGAAGTTCTCACCGAAGTCGGGCCTGGGAGCTCGCAGAAGACGGTGGCTCCTCCCTGACCTCTCTCACAGTGTGCAGGGCTGGGATCTGGCCGGGCATAGGGGACCAAAGCTAGGATATGGCTGGACAGGCCCAGCAGGAAAGTGACAGGACTTGCCAAGGTCGCAACCTCTCCCTCAGTGTCTAGCCCCATGGTCCTAATGCACACCAGCCCCAGCCCACCAACACCGGGGCTCTGGGAGGAGGAAAGTCCCCCAGCTTCACACCTGTCTGCTCCCAGCTGACAGCGGAGGTGGGAGAGGTGACCCAGAGCACGGGGCACACAAAGGGGTGCAAGTGCACCCCTGCCCTGAAAGGCTGCCCAGAGGTGAGATAAAGCCAGCACAGAAACGTCTAACTCGCTGCAGGAAGCATCCCGCAGCAGACAGGCACCTCGTTCTTCACACATCTAGAGTGCGCATCACTCGCCTAGCGCCACAGCGCACCTGCTGTCTGCCGAATTCGGGATTCCTGTCTTTCTGCCTACCAGACCATGAGCTTCGTCCTGGTACTCCCAGCACAGGGCCCTGAGCACAAGCCAGGCGCTCAGTGAATGTCGAATGAATTAATTTACAAAGATATCCCGTGCCAAAGGTGCTAAGCACCATCAGAGAGATACAGAAGGCCCTAGGAGATCAGAGGAGAGAGACATCACCATCTTCTGGAGGAAGAACCGCAGAAGGCTCCATGGAAGAGGCAGCTTTTGAACCAGGCCTTGAAGGACAGGGAGGCTCTGTGATAGTCGACAGCAGATAGTCCCAAATTCTATAGTACATGGGGCAAACCACTAGTGAGCTTTGGACCTTAATTTTCTCATCTCTAAGATAAAGACATGAAAAGAACCCTAAGAATTCACAATGGTGGATGTGATTATAACACAAAATAAATGAAAAAATGCTTAGTAGAATTGTAATATTTTCTACAGATGCCGCAAATAGGGTCTTTCACCAACACTGATGGAACAGACATGAACTAATCACAGAGACAGGGTCCACAGAGGCCACCTGGCAGCAGGTCAAGAAACTTGTAGGGCAGCGATTGGGAGTGACACAGGCTATGTTTAATAATGAGGGTCTCTGCAAACAGCAGCAGGTTCTGCAAACAGTGGCAGCTGCCACCAACCCAGAGTCTGAGTATCCAGGTGACCATCCTGCCTGCCTGGCTGACACAGAGGAATGAACCTGGGCTGGTTGTCAGAAGACAAGCTGCATGACATTGGGCAAGTCAGTTCACCTCTCTGGGCCTCAGTTTCCCCCACATGTAGGAGGTGAGTGGATTAGATGACCTCTGAGGTCTTTTTCAACTCACACTTTCTATGAATTTTATAATCAGCACATAGTCACTATACAAGATGCACCCTAGAATCTGGGAACTGGGCCTGAAACTGTCACCCCCTGCAACAAAAATGCATGAACATCACCATATGTGGAAGAGATAGCCATCTGTGGCCAAGGTCCCCAGGAAATCTTGAGAAACAACCTACCAAAAGATGATGAGCATGCCAGTTACTGATAACACCAAGTGGCCTGGGGTGCCTCTCAACAAGGGAGACATCAATTTAACAGGCTCCAGTGGAAGATAAGCTGTAATCTTGGACACTGTGGCTTGCCAGTAGCAAAGCAGTATTGTAATGACAGAGGCTTTGGTGACTGATAAGGAATATTGAAAAAGAGCTGTACAGCTGGACTTCCTCAGAGCACAGCCAGCACAGGCCAGGGGAGATGGGGCTGAGCTAGCAGACACAGCGCCTCTGGTCACCTGAAAGGTGTGTTTCCCCCACTGGAGACGGGGCCGTGGGTAGGTATCATGGATGCCATCGTTGAGATTATCCATCTCCCTTTGATGGCATCGACTATTAAGACTATCTGACTCTAAAACTGTAGAGCCACCTTGCAAGAAACTTTGGCAGTACCTGCTGAAGGTAAACCAGTGTGTACCCATGATGCATTCCACTCCTGGGTATGTACCCAGTAGAAATAGGTACTTATGACAACCAAACAGTAAGTATGAGAATATTCACAGCGGCTTTATTCATGGTAGCTAAAAACAAGAAAAAACCCGTATGTCCATCAAGAGTAGTGTAAGTAAATAAGTTCTGACATCTTCATACAGTGGAACATTCCCCATAAGTGAAAAGAGTAAACTGCATATAGGCAGGACACTGTTGAACTCACAGGCACAATTTGAGTGAAAGAACCCAGACACAAAAGAATATATAGTGCATGAGTTTATTTACTCAAAACTCAAAACTGGAACAACTAATCTTAGGGTAACAGGGGCCTAACAGTGATTGCCCTTGGGTGGGGCGAGGGATTATTTGCTGGGAAAGGCACAAGAAAACTTTCTGGGGGGAAAGTAGGGTCCCATATGTTGGGGTAGAAATATCTCACGTCTTGATCTGCATGTGGTTACGCAGTGGGTGGATACACATGTATTTACTTAAGAGTTTGCCCTAACTTATACCTGAATTAAAAAAAAAAAAGAACATCCACCTCCCTTTGATGACATTAACCATTGAGATTATCCAGGATAGTCCACTAACCGCCACAATTACCCACCTCCTTCTATTCTGACTCCTACTTGATGCGCCACTTCCCATCGCTGATTTGGTTGCAGGTGTAGTTTTCCTTCCAGAACAAGTGCTCGCTAAGAGCAAACTACCTAGTCTACCTTGGCCTTGGCATTTCCATTTGCTTGTCACCCCCCCCCCCCACTGAGTTTCATCACAAGTCAGCCTCCCCTTGGCTCTGCTCTCCCCTGGAATGGCTGGAACCCCAAAGGGGCCGCGCCCCACTGAACCTCCGCCTGCAGCACTGCGCACTCCGGGAAGGCACGGCCAGCAGCAGCACCTCTGGATTCGAAAGGCAGCCAGGCCAGGGCCTGTGTCAAGGGGCTCCATGACATAGTCCCTTCATTCGGTCTGTCAAACAACAAACGTTTCGAGGCCGGGCGCTGTGCTGGGTGCTGGAGATGCTGTCGTGAAAAGCAGACAAGGATCGGCTCTCAAAGAGCATTGCTGGGGAGACGGATCACAAAAAAAGGAAACAGACATGGCAGGATGGTTTCAGAGCGTGATAAGTGGTACGATGACTTTGAAACGGGGGGATGTGATGAGGAACGATGGGGAGAGGAGAGGTCTGCTTTAGAGAGATGGAATGAGAAGGGCTGTGGAGTTGGATGATCTGGGACTAATTCCTGGCTCTGGTACCCACTAGCTGGGTGACCCTGGGCAAGTTACTTAACCTCTCTGAACCTCAGCCTCTTCAATTGTAAAATAAGAACAATGATGCCTTTTCCCAGAGCTGGCGTGAGGATTTAATGCAATATACGTAAAACATCTGGCCAAATAGTATGCACCCTCTCCATAAATGACAGCTCCCAAGACGGTTAGATAGAGGAAGAGATGGGGACGGCAGACACCTGCTAAGGCCCCCTGCATCCCAGGGGTGGAGAGGCTCAAAGCAGACATTGAACTAGCAGGCATGTTTCACGAATGTGCCCAAAATTCCTGCTGAGGCTGTGATGGGCTTGAGAGGAGCTGGGAAACAGGGGGGAGGGAGAGAGCCCTTTCCCAAGGGACTGGGAACAAAAGGAATTTCTTCTTATGATACTAGTGCACTTAGCTGTGTGGTTTCCAGCAAGTTCCTTAAGCCTTAGTTTTCTCATTTGTAAAATGGGGCTGTTGTGAGGATTAAATAAGGAAACTCATGTAAAGTGTTTGAAACAGTGCCTGCTAGGCAGTAAGCAGTATAAAACGCCAGTGGCACCATGGTTCCACTAGCCTGCACTCCTCCCAAGCCCCCACCTGCCCAGGAGCCTGCAAGCCTGTTGCGTGAAAGGGCCCTGCCCTCTCTGTCCCAGATGATGGGGGTGGGCACGTTCCTGGGGTCCGCTGCATATTTCCAAGCTCCTCGCCTCGGTTCTGGAGGCAGAAGGGGCAGGTCATATTTACTCCCCTTGGCAGAGAAGGAAACCAAGGCCTGGAGAAGGAAATGCCTTGTCCAAGTCACTCACTGAGACAGGAGCAGAGCCGAGACTCAAACCCAGGCCTTCCACCTGCTAGGCTGGGACCCTGTTCTCTGTCTTGGTCCTCTGTGCACCATCCTCGGCCCCACGTGTAGCCCAGGGAAGCTTGTTAAAACACAGATTCCCAGACCACTCAGCACCACCAGATCTGACTCTTCAGGGCTGGGGCCCCAGAGTGTGTATCAGGAACAAGCGCCCCGGGAATTTCGGAGGCACAGCTGGGTTTGGTAATCTCTGCTTGACATCACACTGATGGACAGAAAGTTGGACAGGATTTCGGAACCAAGTATGTTTCCCTGCCTCTGGCGGATGAGTCTTTTCCTGTTTCATCCTCCTGAGCTCTAGCGACAAAACCCCACGAAAAAGGAAGAGTGTCCCAACCTGTGTGACATAAAAGGTTCACCCGACAGTCCATCACAGAAGATTTTCACTGCCCACTAAGGGCGCTGCATGTTTTCTCTCCCTCTCAGAGAGACTTGGCACACAGAATAGCATTAAAGGCTCTGAAAAGTCCTGCTGTAAACACATCCGTGTAACTTTGTTTAACCTGGGTAGCATGGCCCTTCCCCAGCCCCCTGGCTGAGAACAGCCAAGTGGCATGAGAGATGTCACCCTTGGGGCAGTGTCGTAATGAGAACAGCCAAGGCAGAATGCTCCTGGCCTATCAGCTCACTCCTTTCTTCCCCCAAAAGTGTACACCCCGAATTTTGTAGGAGGGGCTGGGGCTGCCAGCACGCAGCAGGCCCCGAGAGGCAGCCACAAACCCTCAGGGACTCAGGTTAAGGCAAATTCCAGCCTGCATACTAAGGTTCCAAAGAGAATTCTCACTAGAACTTAAAAAAGGAATTTCATCAGACACTTGCATCCTCCGTTAGAGAATCTGCTCCCCAGCTGCTAGGCAGGGGTAGGGGTGCTGTCAAACGCACGTGGGTACAACACTGGGATGCACGGCTGGGTAAGACAGGCAGACAACAAAATGAACGGAAAAGTTTGATCAAAGCCCCTTCAGCTTTCCTCCAGGTTTTCTCCCCATCCTGCACTTACAAAGGCCAATTGGGCCAGCAGCGGTAGCTCACACCTGCAATCCCAGCACTCTGGGAGGCTGAGGCAGGTGGATCATTTGAGCTCAGGAGTTCGAGACCAGCCTGAGCAAGAGCAAGACCCTGTCTCTACTAAAAATAGAAAAAAAAAGAAAAAAGAAAAAAAATTAGCCAGGTGACTAAAAATAGAAAACATTAGCTGGGCATAGTGGTATGCGCCTGTAGTCCCAGCTACTCGTGAGGCTAAGGCAGGAGGATCGCTTGGTCCCAGGAGTTTGAGGTTGCAGTGAGCTAGGCTGACACCACTGTACTGTAGCCTGGGCAACAAGTGAGACTCTGTCTCAAAAATAAATAAATAAATACATTTTAAAAAATAAATTAAAAAAAAAAGAAAGGCCAATCATGCCTTGGCCAAGCTGGGGCTGTTGCCCTCTTCCTAGTTCCGATTTTTTCCAGGGAAGTGAATATACAGGCCAGGAATACTTCCCAAGAGCAGAGCGGGGGAGGGACAAGGAGACAAAAGGAGCAAGGGGGTTGCAGAATTCCCCACCTGGAGTTGGTTTTATCTGCCCACAGATGGCAGAACAGGTGCCACCACCCCAGCCACCTCCCAGAAGCATCACTGAGTGTTCTGAACAGGGTGATACAGAGCTGGATCTGCGTTCTGGTCCTGGCTTCCATCAGACAGTCATTCAACAAGTCCTTATCACTGTGAGGTGCTACACTTGGTGCTGGGGTACGGGAGCCAGGGCACTCAGCAAGGCTGGGCAAGAATGGCACCCACGAAGGCCTGCTGAGAGGCAGAGGGAGCTAGGGATTCAGCCATGTCTCAGGTCTCCCCCCACCTGTCACGGGTCTACCCCCATGATCAACCATAACCATAATAGCTACCTGGTGTCGAGCATTTACTCCGTGCCGGCTTATATTGGGCGCTTCATATGTTGTCTTATTCATTGCTCGTAACAAGCCTGTTATTGGTCACATTTTTCAGATGAGGAAGCTGAGGCTCAGCAAGTTTAAGTAGGTTGCCCAAAGATTCCCCGCTGGTCTGGCGTCCGACTCCCCGACTTTCATGCTAACCTCCATGAATTTCCACTTCCTGAGTGCCCGGCACAGAGCCAAGGACATGGGCTCACAGCTCAGGACGTGGTCCCCAAGTCTCTAGTGGGCCAATACTGTGCAGTGTCCATTTAGGAACCACCCCTCCCTCCCCGGGACACCTCTCGCCCTCCCAGCTCCTAGTACGCACATGTTTATCGATCCTTTTATGCATGTAATGCAAATGGACACTTAATAATTTAGCGGAGTTAACAGTGCTGAAATATTAACAGGCTTTTCTCTTTTAATTAGCTGCTCAGAGAATGGCGGCCAGGGGCCTGCGAGGCTTGCCTGGGCAGGCGCCTGGCCTGTGCCGCCAGGGCTCCTTCTGCCAGGGATGGTGCTCTGGGCCTCTCTGTGGACCATGGGCCATCAAGCGTGGACCACTCGGGAAAATTAATACTGCCCTTCCGTGCTCTCTGCAGCGGGGTTGCTCTGCCCTTCCCGCAGCCCTGGCTGTCTGCAGAGCTGGCTGAAGACTGTCCTCTGTTCACCCCCAGCTGGGGTGGACAGGTGACTTCTCAAGAGTGCTCCGTGTCTAGGGGAGACTCCAGTTTTGTGCTCAGAAAACCAGTTTAAAACAGCCCCACCACACCCGCCATCTCCTCCAGCCCCTCCCTAAGGCAGAACGTCTTGGGGAAAGCAACAGCGGGCTCGGTCCGCCCGCCTCCGCTCGTTCTCTGTGTCCACGTACAGTCCCTCTCCATCCTCCCGCGTGCTCCCTGTCCTCCCAATCCCTCAAAGGACACACATAATCACCTTTTAATTTGCCATTGATTCATTGATTTGCTCTGTAACATTTTCTGAGCACCTATTATGTGAAATCTCCTGCCCCCAGCGCTTGGATGCAGAGCCAAGTAAGGCATAGCCCTCCTCGGCGAAGAACCTCTGCCCTCCCCCTGCCACAAACCATACTATAGTCTGCTCCCCACCACAAGGCCTTTTTGCAAATCAAAACCAAACCCATATTCAGCTGACCTTCCCTTTGGCTGCAAAAATCTCTCCCCAACCAGAGGACATGTGTCTCTGACCTCTGGGTACAAGGGCACTGTCACTGAACGTGGCAAGAAGCCATCGCTGAAAAGATGAGTGCACAGGCTACCACCCTGCCACCACAACCGAGCACAAAAACAAGATCTGCTTTCATAGCCAGATGCAGGGCCCGCTACTGTTTGCAGGGCCTGGAGCTTCTGGAAGAGGTTGGCACTCTTGATGACCCTCCTCTGCTGAAAACGGTGGCCAGTCCATCTGTGCCCCAGTCCTTGGGAATGCTCAGCACTACTGCACTCACATTCTGGCCTCATCAGAGGGTACCAGGTGTTGAGAGTGTCCAGTGATGCTCGCAGAGTCTTCATTGTCTGTGTATCAGTGGAAGTCTAATCTGCAACGCACTCATGGAACTCTGGGATGTCTGGGCAGGCCACTGGGAAAGCCCTTTAAATGAGCACTCTTAGGCCCCCTGAGGGAAACTATAAAGGGACTTGCTCTCTGGTGGGCCCCAGGACGCCCACAGGATGAAAACTCTCAATATGAGGGGACATAGGGCAGCGCTGTCCAGTGCAGGCAGGACACTCATGAAGAGAGCAGAGAGGCCCAGGCCTCCCGCTGGCACTGCTTGATCGGGGGTTGTGAATGCAGTTCTGAAGGGGCTGCCCCGATGGTGCAGCGTGAGAGGCAGGAGGTAGGGCTCTACCTCTCACTCAGTGACCACATGATCTTGGGCAGGTAGTTTAACCTCTTTAAGCCTCAGTTTCCTCATCTGCAAAACAGGGATGATACTATAATACATATCAGGGTGTAATGGAAATAATTTCTGGGTTGTTGTGAGGATTAGACAAGACAATGTACATTGGATACATAGCACAGTGACTAGTACCTGTCGGTACTCAAAAAACTTCAGTTCCAGTCCATTTCCATTTAATAATATAGCCCAGGGCCAGGCATGGTGGCTCATACCTGTAATCCCAGCACTGTGGGAGGCTGAGGCAGGAGGATCACTGGAGGCCAGGAGTTCAAGCTCTGGGTGGCAGAGAGGGTCTGTCTCTTAAAAAAAAAAAAAAAATTCTATAGCCCGAGACCCTTTGAGACCCTGTTCCAAAGTCCTGCTTGTAAAATTCTCTGGCCTGGGGCCTGGCCGCCCAGCCCCACGAAGCTCTGCCAGTCCTAGAGACCCCATCACTGTGGTGCACTTGGCCCTGGTCCCTGGCAGCAGCCCAGAGTCTACATCTGACCAAGCCCCACCCGTCAAGGCATACCTGTTGAACCAAGCCCATGGGAGGAACAAGGCTGGGGTGGACACGGCCTTGGGTGTGGGGTTCTTGTCCAGGCACTTGCCATGACAGCTGTGTGACTTGAGGCAAATCACTTAGCCCTCTAGTCTAGAGCCTCAGTTTTCCTACTATAAGATGGTATAAGAGTGCTCCCTGTTGTAGTAAACACAGTAAGAATGGAGTGCTATGAGCACTGCACATGCCGCCTAGCAGATACCTGAGTTTGGAATAAAACCAAACTCATGCCTCAGGTGCGTCCACCCCAAGATGGCCCTCCTATTCCAGTGTGGAGTCCGACAGCACTCTGAGTGACCCAGTCTCACAATCACTAGGGATAGGGCACCTCCTGGGTGGGACTGAAGACGCGTTGCCAGACCCAGGTCAGCAACCCAGAATGTAGGACCTGGGCCAGAAAGCGGAAGGAGCAGCGGCTGTGCTGAAGCAAAGAGCCCGCAAAGCCCTGCCTGACCTGAACGCCCGGTGGGGCAAAGGGCTAGAACACGGCTCACTCCAAGCCCTGTGGAGCTAAACCCCAACCCGGAAGCGCAGGGCTGAGCCTGGGCCTCCAGCACAGGCCTGAATGTGGGGGCCAAGGCTAGGCAATGGGGCTGAGCTGAAACAGACATTGGGGACCCTGAGCCCTCAGGTAAGAATGGGACGGTGGTGGGCGGGTGGGAGTCCTTTCCACCTGGTACAGTCGAAAAGCAACCAAACCTGCCAAGAACTGGTTGGAGGCTCCGTCCAGCATTTAACTTGATTAAACCCCCATTTCCCCCACGTAAAACAGAAGCCAACAGTATTAGGCTCACAGTGTCTTAAGTGAGACGACATTTAAGAAAGTGCGGTGTAAACTGTAAAGTTCTGCATAGATCGGGTCTTATTATTATTAGGTGCTGAAAGACCCAAATATGGCTCAGGAAGTGAAAATTGGAAGTTAAAAAGCAGGTCATAATGCACCTATGAAACCAGTGAAAATAAATCAAAATGATAAAATCCACTGTGGCTGGGCTGTGCGCAACACCAGCTCAAACTTTCTGTCGTACAACCCGGCGGTGTGAAATGAGAACCATAAAACTGTTCCTATCCTATGACCTATTAGGCAATCTCACTTTGGGGAATAGGCCCCAAGGAAATAATTTAAAAGGAAAAAGTAATTCACATAAGGATATTCACGGCAGAGCTATTTAAAAGAAAAGGAAATTGGCTCCTTTACCTGAACGCCCAGCAGCAGAGAAATGGTGACCCAAACTCCAGCACCTCGATGCAGGGGATGCCCTGTGGCCATTAAAGTGACAGGTCTGAGGGCTCGGTCAATAGCTGGAGACGTGTGTAGGAGATAAAGTCAGCCGAGAAAACAGAACGGACCACTGTTTACTGCTATGTAAAAATATATTGACAGGTATGGGCAGGGAATTTAGAATGAATGGTTAATGTTTCATGGTCATTGGGCTGCTCTTTTTTCTATGAAGTTGTTTAAGAGGATAATAATAACAATAACTGGGAAAGCAAAAATCAATCTTGTAGCTCGAGAGCAGGGGGGCCTCAGCCCCTGGGACAGAAGGGGAAGGGAAGGCGAAACAGCTTTTTCTTGGGGGGCCTCCAGGCAGCACTCCGATCCCCCACCCCAGGTCACTGTGGGTCCCTGGGTAGGGTAGAGCTCCAGCTCCTGGAAAGCACCCGCCCAGCTGTGGGGTGGGGACAGGGGTGCTGCAACCTGACTGCTGGAAACCCCTAAAAGCCACCTCTGCATACAGAGTTACAAGGTTCCTCCAGGCCAGGCCTTGCACCTAGCCCACGAGGCGGCAGGAGAACTAGTTCTGAGGTTTAAAAACCAGGCGGCAGAAGTGTGAGGACCCGATGAGCTTTCTGCCCGTCTCCATCTGCTGACTTGGGGATGCCAGCGCTGACTGCCCCCCACCAGCCCCAAGGACTGAGAGCTGCTGCTCGCCCCTACGCTTAGATTAGTGGGAACGCGCCATCTCCTGCTGACCAAGCATCAGGCAGAAATCTGGGAGCCACCCATGAGTTCTCTCCTCCTCCCACACCCCGCGTCCAATCCGCCAGCGAGCCCTGCTGGCTTTACCTTCAGAACCCATCCCAAATGCGCCCCCTGCCATGCCACCCTAGTCTTAGC
>RJWJ010008806.1:0-52348 GCA_004363605.1 Indri indri
CCCTATTAAAATACCAACATCATTCTTCACAGATGTAGAAAAATTAATTTTACGCTTCGTATGGAACCAGAGAAGACCCTGCATAGCAAAAACAATTCTAGGCAATAAAAACAAAATGGGAGGTATCAACTTACCAGACTTCAAACTTTATTATAAGGCTGTAGTAATCAAAACAGCTTGGTACTGGCACAAAAACAGAGCCATTGACCAGTGGAACAGAACTGAGAACCCAGATATAAAACCATCCTCATATATCCATCTAATCTTTGACAAAACAGACAAAAACATACATTGGGGAAAAGAATCCTTATTCAATAAATGGTGCTGGGAAAACTGGATAGCCACATGTAGAAGACTGAACCAGGATCCACACCTTTCACCTGTCACAAAAATCAACTCATGCTGGGTAACAGATTTAAACCTCAGGAGCGAAACTATTAGAATTCTAGAGGAATATGTTGGAAATACTCTTCTAGACATTGGCCTAGGCAAAGAATTTATGAAGAAGACCCCAAAGGCAATCACAGCAACAACCAAAATAAATAAATGGGACCTGATCAAACTAAAAAGCTTCTGCATAGCCAAAGAAACTGTCACAAGAGCAAACAGACAACCTGCAGAATGGGAGAAAATTTTTGCATGCTACAAATCCGATAAAGGGCTGATAACCAGAATCTACTTAGAACTCGGGAAAATCAACAAGAAAAAATCAAACGACCCTATCAAAATTGGGCAAAGGCCATGAACAGAAACTTTTCAAAAGAAGACAGAATAATGGCCAAAAAACATATGAAAAAATGCTCAACATCTCTAATCATCAGGAAAATGCAAATTAAAACCACAATGAGATATCACTTCTCTCCAGTGAGACTGGCCTTTATCAAAAAGTCCCAAAACAATAAATGTTGGCGTGGATGCGGAGAGACAGGAACACTCCTACACTGCTGGTGGGACTGCAAACTAGTGCAACCTCTGTGGAAAGCAATATGGAGATACCTTAAAGAGATACAAGTAGAAGTACCATTCGATCCAGTAATCCCATTACTGGGCATCTACCCAAAAGAACAAATGATACTGTATAAGAAAGACACCTGCACCCGAATGTTTATAGCAGCACAATTCACAATTGCAAAGATGTGGAAACAACCCAAGTGTCCATCAATACATGAGTGGATTAAGAAAATGTGGTATATGTATACCATGGAGTACTATTCAGCTTTAAGGAACAATGGTGATATAGCACCTCTTGTATACCCTGGATAGAGCTGGAACGCCTTCTAAGTGAGGTATCCCAAGAATGGAAAGACAAACACCACATGTACTCACCATCAAATTGGTATTAACTGATCAACACATAAGTGTACATATAAGAATAACATCTATTGGATGTTGGGGAGGGGGGAGGGGGGAGGAGGGAGGAGGGGACGGGTATATGCATACACAAAGAGTGCAATGCGCACCACCCGAAGGATGGACATATTTGAAACTCGGACTTAGGTGGGGAGGAGGGGGCAAGGGCAACATACGTAACCTAAACATCTGTACCCCTATAATGTGCTGAAATTAAAACAAACAAACAAACAAAAAAAACAGTATGAATTCACCTGGGTCAGATAAAAGCATCAATCACAATGTTGCTCCAGGAGCATATAACCCCCCTCCTTCTCTTACAAAACAGTCTGAAGAAGCTGATCATCCTGACATTTCATGGAACATCTAGCCTAGCCTACTACTTCGATGACAAAGTGTTAACTGGACCTGGTGAACAGGAATTGGCAAATAATCTGGGCGTTCCTTATGACACATGCACCAGAGAGGAGGTCAATGCTACAAACACTCAGAGGCCTGACACAGTCGTAAAGCTGCCAGCCAGCCAGTGATCTGGGGAATGCTGGAACATCCTGCCAGGAACCAATTATTGCATCTTGTACCTTCTACCACTAAGGAAGCACAGCACCAGGTAGTGTTCCCTGGACCCTGGAGCCAGCACATAGCACACTTGGGATACTGCTTCGACCATTTCTTGGGTCATTCAGAAGGCTGCCAGCTGTGGGTGCATGGAGTCAGAGAGGGCTCAGTAGCTCTCTGTGGTTTAGATCGTGATGCAGCTGTTCTGCCACTGGGCCACATGTCCCAAAAGATCCACAGTGCAAGAAGCATCTGTGATAAAAATGCTGACAAGCCCCAACTGGACAGTTGTGGTGCAGAAACTTCTAGGCTTCTGGAGCAAGGCAGCAGAGAATTATTTACACTTTGAAAAGCAGTTCCTGGTGCAGTACTGGGCCCTAGTAGAGACTGAGTTGTCCATCATGAGCTGAGTCTTGTCAGAACCACTAAGTCATATGATCGGGCAGGCACATCATCAATCCCAAATAAAATGAAAATGGTACATTCAGGATTGAGGCCGAGAGGGTCCAGAGGACACAAGCAAATTCCCCATGGTGGTCTAGACCCCCGTGTCATTGTACTAATAATACACCTCCGTTAGCTCACACCTATGGCAACAGAGAAGGAAAAATGCCCCCAGGTTTGGTAAATGAATGGGTCAGCCCGATATCTGGGTACAAGCCCCAAATAGTTTACTGCTGCTCTACAGTCCCACGCGGGAGCTGCAAGACAGTGTTGGGGGGAAATCCTCCCAGTGGGCAGAACCTCAAGCAGTACACTTGATCAACGTAGTGTGGAGGGAAAAGAGGTTAGAGACAAGCAAATATATAGACTCTGGGAGTGGTGAATGGTTTGACTGGCGGTTCAGGATTCTAGAAGGAACAAGTTTCGAAGATTGGAAACAAGGAGGTCTGGGGAAAAGGCATGTGGATAGACCTATGGCAGTAAGGACAGTATGTTGGGAGGCATCTTTTTATCTCCATCTCCCCTTCTCATTAATAGTCATCTAGCTCTGTGGTCCCCAAGCCCTGGTACCGGTCCATGGCCTATTAGGAACCAGGCCATACAGCAGAGGTGAGCAGTGAGCCAGTGAAGCCTCATCTGTATTTACAGCTGCTCCCCATTGCTCCCATGGGGAGCTGCCTGAGCTCCGCCTCCTGTCAGATCAGCGGCGGCATTAGATTCTCACAGGAGTGCAAACCCTACCATAAACTGTGCATGCGAGGGATCTAGGTTGCACACTCCTTATGAGAATCTAATGCCTGACGATCTGAGGTGGAGGTGAGGCGGTGATGCTAGCCCTGGGGACTGGCTGCAAACACAGATTATCATTAGCAGAGAGGTTTGACGGCACAATAAATATAATGTGCTTGAATCATCCGGAAACCATGCTCCCCACCACCACCTGGTCCGTGGAAAAATTGTCTTCCTTGAAACTGGTCCCTGGTGCCAAAAAAGGTTGGGGAGGGTTGATCTAGCTACTGCTGTTACTGGATGTCTAACCTGTTAGCAACAGAAATCTGTGCTGAGCCCAACACAGTGTTACCATTCTAGAACAATCAGCCAATTTGTTACAAATGGATTACAATGGACCTTTTCCACTCTGGGAGTGGGTAAGGGACTAATCTTTACTGGAATGGATATGTACAGTCATGTGCCAAATGACGTTTTGATCAAAGACGGACCAAATATACAATGGTGTCCCATAAGATTATAATACTGTATTTTTACCGTAACTTTTATGTGTTTAGATACACAAATACCATTGTGTCAACTGCCTACAGCATTCTGTATAGTAACATGCTGTACGGGTTTGTATTGTATAGCTTAGGTGTGCAGTAGACTGTATCACCCAGGTTTGTGTAAGCACACTCTGTGAGGGTCGCACAATGACTAAATTGTCTTGACAATGCACTTCTCAGAATGTATCCTGTGGCTGAGTGATGCGTGACTGTGTTTCAGGTAAAGGTTTGCCTTGTCCACCATGCCTTTGCCATTGCCTGAGGGCTTACATGGTATCTTGCATAACATCATCTCAGACCAAGAGAGCCACGTGAAGGGCACATGGACACAAGGTCTACTGGTCTTACCACATACTGCATCATCTGGAAACTGCCAGCGGATTCAAAGTTACAGGAGATGGTGCCCTGTGCTGTCCTTCAAGATGTAGTATGTACACTGAACCAACAGCCAGACTACACAGTTTTGGGAACCCAGGGCTGTAAGTAGGAGTGGCTCCTCTCACCATCATTTTGTTAGTCACTTTGGGATTTTGTGCTTCCTGACTCTGCCACTTTATGTTCTGGGGATTAGTGTTCATGGTCCCCAGGTGTTCCACCAACAGACACTATAAAAGTTCCACTTAACCCAAAGCTCTGGCTGCTGCCTGCTCATTTTTGGGCTCTTCAGCTCGGGAGATCAGCAGGCTAAGAAAGGAGTCAGTATACTGGCCAAGGGTAACCGAGCCTAACTACCACGAGTACCTGGGGTTGTTGCTGCGTAATGGGCAGGAAGGCCTCATAAGGGGTGCTTCTTGGTGGTAACAATGGGAAATTGCACAACTGCAGCATGACAGGGCAGAATGATCAGGGGCTCAGACCCCTAAGAGAGGATGGTCTGGGTCACCCCACTAGGCAAGCACTGCTGACCCGCAGAAGTGCTGGTTGAGGGGGAAGGGAAATCTAAACTAGGTAGCAGAAGAGGGAGATGATCAATGTTAATTATGGCTTCAGGACCAGTTTGCAACAGTGAAGACTATGGCTTGGCCCACTAACCTTTTTGTTGATGTTTTCCTTATTTTATTCATTGTTTTAAAAATACTGTGAGCAGCCACCATCCTTGAGACAGAGTGAACGTAACATGGGACACAGTTGCTACAGGTGGGATGGGGGTGGACTGCAGGAGATGCTGGCGGTTGCTTCAACATATCCTCTCGATTTACCCCCAGAGGTTTGTTTTAAAATTGCGATATAATTCACATATGACATTTATCTTTGTAAAGTATACAATTCAGTGGTTTTTAGTATAGTCACAAAGTTGTACAACCATCACCACTATCTACTTCCAGAACATTTCATCCCTTCAAAAAGAAACCCGGTACCCATTAGCAACCCCTCCCCACCCACTCCTGCGTTTGCCTGCAGACAGTTCCCACAGTTGGCTTCCCGTGTCTCTTCGCCTGAGGACATTCTCTGGTGAGGGTGAACTTGGTCCACGTGCCGGTCAGGCTGGACATGGCAAGGAATTAAGACCTCAGCACTGACCCTCAACCAGTGAGGGATGGAAAGTGGTGGATAATGATGCCAGCTACTTTGTCCCTCAGTGGAAGAATTCAGAGGTGTTTTCGATACAGTGTCTCAGAGGGTCCCCAGCAGGATCTGGCCCATTGCCCATAGTGGTGACTATTTCAATCTGTCTTAATGCCTCAGTCTTCCACAGGATGTCCTGAAATCACTTCCCAAAGAAGCTACCTGCACCCAAATCCTCATCCTAGGGTCTACATTTAGGAAAACCAAACTAAGACTCTTCAAAAAAGTTATCATGAGGTCTTTGTCAAGCACCTTGCTGAAATCCTGATATATTAATACTATGTCTCTCACTTTCTTAAAAGACAAATGAGTTTAGTCTGCCATATATGATTTCTTACTAGAAAGACCCATGCTGGCTCCTGGTGATTGTATTTTTTTCCCAAGTGTTCATGAAAATCCATTTAATAAGCTGTTACTTAATTTGATAGTAGGCCCATTACTACTTTTAAAAATTACAAAGGATTTTCAAAGTTCAGTTTTGCTTTGTCTACAGGGGTTTTTAAATCTGAAAAGTTAAATGGTGTATTATAGGCACAAAAGAGAGGAATGTACTTCATATAATGTAAGACTAATATTCACTGGTCATTTCTATAATAGGTGATAACACAGCGGGACGCTCACTTGATGGAGGACTCTACACCACAGTCCCTCCCACAGCCCCCAAGCCAGCTGTCTCCACTCCACTCATCTCTTCTCTTCAAGGCAGAGGTTACTACCTTTCTTTAAGTATATTTCCCCTCAGGAAATACTGAAACATTTTTTTTCTAAGTGGTGTTGGAAACTGTTTTGTCTAAATACTATTGTCAAAATACTATCATCTAACTATTACTATTCTAAATATGAAATACCATTTTGCTGAGGTAGGTTTTCTTTCTGAAAGACTTGCTTATGTGAGAGAAATTACGTTTTGCATTCTAATGGCAAAGCATCGGAATGTATGCATTTACACATAAGCAGAGGAAAATCATTAATGCCAAATTCTTGCAACCCAGTATATGTAAAAGCATCAAGCATTTAAAATTCAAGTATGTATATAAATCCATTTCAGTAAATCAGAATGGAAATAACAAACAGCAAAGCTTTATCAAATAGGATTACACATTCCATGTAGAGCAATATTTTCCTTATGATGAGTTTTATAAGACATAAGCAAATGATCATTTAAATATTTATTTAATATAGACTCAAAATGTAATACATAGAGAGAAAAATAAACATTTAAGTGTCAAACAGAAGAAATTAATAATAAAAGCCCTTTACATTTTATTTTTGTCAAGAAAAAGTCTGCGTAATAACTTAGCAGGAGCCTCGAATTAAGTTAAACCAATGCTGCATCATGACGGCCACCAATGCACAGACTGCCTATCTAGCTCAGCACAAAGTTTAATCGAGGCTTGAACTAACATTCTTAGAAATCTAAAATGTATGGACTAAAAAAGCTTTCTTTCTCAGTCGAATGAGATAAATCTTAAAGCTGGGAAACTACTAAAAAGAAAATAAAAAATTTAAAACTAAATTGCTAAGGGTATAAAATTAAAAAAACAACCAACAAAAACACAGTGACAAAATCAGAAGCACTAAAATGTGTTTAAGTAAGAAAGAATCATCATGTTGATTTATGGCAAAGAACATCATATTTCTTTATCTAAATGCTGGGCATAATTAGGTTTTAAGGTTTCAGAAACATTTTTGAATTTATTAGTGAGCAACTGGAACATACTATACAGAATATTTCAAAATTTCTACCAAAAAAATAAGTTGAAATTCTACCAACAATACAGGTTTTTCAACATACCTTCTTTTCCTACTGGCATCAAACTGAGAAAGGAGTAGGGAGAAAATAATTAAATGGTTTCTGAAGGACACACTAGCCTAAAATTTAGTTAAGAGTTCTGCTTCTGAATTATACAGAACATCTTGGCCTACAAATAACAGAATGGATTTTTGGAGAGAGTATCATTTTGGGCTAAAGAAATATAGGGTGAGGCTGAAGCCCTCAGCAAAGGCTCTAAGAGATTACAGAAAATGATAAGTGACTTCTACTGGCTTGTCACTGGATTTTATTCTCTGCCATCTCTGATTCATTCATCTTCAGACTGCCTTCTGTGTCCTTTTGGAGGGAAGTTATCTAAGCCTTTATCATTTATTCCTTCAATATTTTAACATAAAGTATATAAGAAAAATAAATTCTAGGCTAATATTAAAAGCTTGAATAAAAATAATAACGAGCCTTATGCTCTGATCAGTAAAGTCCTCTGGGAATACAATCTTCATTGGTGGAAGTGGAATGTCTTAAGTAGACAACGTTCATTTCGGTGTGACACTCTTACTTTTGGAAGTGGGAAAAATTACTAAATATTAATGTATGGAGAGTAAGTGTTTTTGTTCTGAGGGATTACTGCTTTATGGACTTGATTTTATTTATCCTTATAGTATATCATTGCATTACACAATTGTAGATACGATGCCCAATTTCTAATGATTTATCCAAAGTCACCTGAGAAAAAGCAGGACCAATGGAAATATAATTAAAACCTCCTAAGAATGCAATTAATTACTGTAGATGCACATAAATAAACTATAATCGAAAGTCCAAACTTAGGTCTGCTAACTGATTTTATGTTGAGTGTAAGTATCTTTAAAGGTGTTCTTAGTTAATGTGTAATTTAAAAGAATATTCTGGAAACAAATATAAAGATTACATTTATTCTGAGACCAGATATAATACTTTCTAAACTGTAGAAGTACAGGATGGATCTGACTTCCCCATCAGTAATACAAACTCATGTTAAGTCATGCTGCAAAAAATGTCTGAACCTCCTCTGATGAACATTTAAGATGGGGAAGCAAAAGAAGTTAACTGAATCCTCATGTTCGCTTATGTTAATTTTCCTTATAATTGGTAAAAATGCTGCCCGTAACAGATAGTATTCACATTTCCAATGAATTCACACTTTTTTTCGATACTCAAATAGAGTAAATGAATTAAGATTTTAATTTTAAAAGTAAAGAAGATAGATATTTTAAATTATCTTCAATAACACTATTTTTATTTTTACCCTTGGGGAATACACAAGTACAGGTATTATTAGCTTCTTTAACATTTGTTAAAAAGATATACTCTTTATACTAATGCAAAAGGATAAGACTCTTCTTCCCACTCTAAAAATCTCTTCTTTATTGTAAAGAATCCTCACTGCATGCAAACTAAGACTCTGGAGCACTCGGCAGACAGGTGTGTGGGACTACCGGCCAGAATCATGGGGTTTTCTCTATTCTCGATTAGACAACTGAAAATAAGAACTCTAGTTCTAAATATTAAAAGCAAAGTCCAAATATTAGAAAAATAAGGAGAGGGAATATGACAAAATGCTTCAAAATACATGCCTGAGGTGAGGGAACTTGTATGTTCATATTGTGGCAGCTTCCAGAAGACATCTTCGGTTTTTAATCTTCAGGTTCGTATCTGAAAATATGAATTAAAAGTAAAATGTCAGGATACTTTTTTGTTGTTGTTGTCATCATTGCCAAATGAGTTCACTTGGAAGTATCTCTAGTGACTAAGCCAGTAATACTATATTTTTCACTTAAAATGACTGCTATGGTAGAAGTCAGACACATTCAAGGTATTATGATGGTGAATCAGAGGGGATTTCTGCATCAGGTGGGAAGATGGACCACATAACTGCTAAGACTCCAAGTCTCCATATTTGGCATTTAGACCTGTGATAGCTTAGTATAATTATCTTGATTGTCAGATCAATAAGAATATTTGCTATGACTATGTGAGCAAAGGGTTAACAAACTCCCTTCTCTAACGACACATCTAATCTTGAATTCACTTTCTAGCTCTGTTCCCCTGGAACTCTGATAAAAGTAAAATGTCACCTGAGTTTCAAGGCAAAATGCCTGATGATAAAAATGACCCCAAATGCAGACTACATCTGGACTAGGAAGACTGTGAGTGAACTATAAGTAGTAGGAGCCACACTTTAGATTTCCCTCTGTGCTATAGTTCTTGTAAACTGAACACGTCCCTAATTGAGCATCGTGTAACTGCAACAACAGATACTGATCCTATACACAGCATGGACTTCTAAGCCAAGCTGGCTATGGCACCCATCGGCATGGATCTCATTCTCTCCAACCTAAAGTGTCATCACTCGAGGGCACAGTATGACCAGCTCTTGGACTGCGCGAGGACACCACTGAGAATTGCTAATGCTGCCCTGTTAGCTTGCTGTGTTTCCTGTCCAGTATCCCGCTAAGTAAATCCATCACCAAGAGTAGCTTACTGTAGTCATATGTGGGCCTAAAGGTCTAGTTGAACCTAAAAAGCAAGTGGGCATTATAGAAAAGATCAGGTCAAAGCTCCTCTGCTTTCCTTAGATGAAGGCTTCTGTACTAAATGATCAAGCAACCACCCACTGGCCTGACTACTCTGAACACAAGCTGAGGTTTAATAGAGAACAAACATCAACTCAGGGAGATAAATCCCAAGGCAGTATCAGCATGGATTGATTACTTTGCCAGTCTTTTCCGCAGGTCTTTGATTTGGTCATTCTTCTTGGTAAGAATCTCTTTCATGTTTCGATAAGCAGCCGTTTGTTGAAATTTCTTCTCTAATTCCTGCTTAGTGAAAAATGTCAGCGCATTACTAAAAAATAGTTAAGGAAAGAAATAACAAATGTGATGAAAATGTATATATTTTTTGCTCTAACTTTACTAATATTTTGCTTATATTTTCTAGTTTCCTTAAAAAACATACTTATATAAAATTAAGACTATTCAAACTTTAAAAACATATTCTTTGAAATGAGAAGCCAACAAAATAGTAACATTTTCCCAAGTACAATGTCAGCAAATAAGCATACTTGTGCTAGACATGAAATCTATTTGAAATATTAAACTAATTTTCAGGTAAAATAAGCACAATCTTTTTCCAAATCCCAAAGTAGTGTCAGTATTTTAGGAGGAAGATTTTTAATTTAGTTAAATTTTAGCTCCATATTCTTTTTTTTTATTATTTTTTTATTTCAGCATATTATGGGGGTACAGATGCTTAGGTTACATATATTGCCCTTGTCCCCCCTCCACCCCCAAGTCCGAGCTTCAAGCGTGTCCATCCCCCAGATGGTGCACAGTGCACTCTTTGTGTGTGCATATACCCGTCCCCTCCTCCCCCCTCCCCTCTGCCCAACATCCAACAGATGTTATTCTTATATGTACACTTATGTGTTGATCAGTTAATACCAATCTGATGGTGAGTACATGTGGTGCTTGTTTTTCCATTCTTGAGATACTTCACTTAGTAGAATGGATTCCAGCTCTATCTAGGAGTATACTCCATGGTATACATATACCACATTTTATTAATCCACTCATGTATTGATGGACACTTGGGTTGTTTCCATATCTTTGTAATTGTGAATTGTGCTGCTATAAACATTCGGGTGCAGATGTCTTTTTTATAGAGTGTCTTAGCTCCATATTCTTAAGAGTCTAATCCCCAAAATGAAGAATCTAGCTCTTTACATATTACATACAAATTATGAAGAGGGTGTAGAAATCCTTTGAAAAACAAAAGTCGCCCATTCCTCTGCAGGCTGCAGGAAGAAAGAGAAGAGTAACACAGGCCCATGCGGGGTGGGACGTAAGCCGCCTATGGAGGAGCATCTCACCACCCCACAGAAGGAGAGATTTCTTATTATCACAGATATTTTAGTACCAAAAATGGAAGAATCTCAGTGCCCAGAAATGATAAATCTTTAGAACATATGTTGGCTTATACATTAAGAAAAAATAATCTGAATCTGTAGTTATTTAACATTTATTTCAGTCATATTTGTTCTCTATCCCATATGTATCAGTGAATTGTACATGAATAGACAAATCCCTCAAACATAGTCTTCTGACCTTTTCAGCCATTCTCAGCTGCTCCTGAACCCTGAGTAGATCATGCTTGGCTGTTGCCAGATTCTCCTCCAGTGACTTCTGGCTTTCTGTCTTGTCATTAAGTGTCTTCTGAAACTCACTCTTTAAAGCAGCAACTGTGTTTTCCAAGTCACTCAAGTCTTGGGCCTTTATAAAATCCTATGAAAAATGAATACATGAACATAATTTCATGTTGACATCCTAAATAACAACTGTTTTAGAATGGTGATTCAACATCAGAGGAGATGAAGAAATGATGTATGTGCACACCAGCCTCCCTCACCAGCCAGGGTAAGCGCCAGCCCTTTCAGGGCTGCCCGCAGGCCTGGCCCGTTGTCAGCCGCTGGTGTGCAGTCTCTTGCACATGGCAGACACTCAGTAGTCGCTGAATTCCAAATATATAAAATATGATTTATGAACTGCTGGTATTCCACTCTAAGAGGAAAGGAGAGAGGTGAGATCCTAAATTTGACAACATTGTGCGTACCAGAGTTGAGCTGGCAAATAGGTTTCACTTTGAAAAGCCAAGTTAAAAAAAAAAAATCCTGATAAAGAATTTTGAATTCTCCAAAATGATATAGATGGAAAAATAAAAATAATATAATTTATACCAAAAATTTAATAGACATATGTTTTAGTCACTGTTTATAAGAAAATACCATGAGAGCGTAATTAATAACTGATTTTATGGTTTTCTAAATTTACTAGACTTTGAGTTTTTTATGTTAATGAGAAGCACATTGTTGCATACTCTGACAACTGCAGCATAATGTAAGCAGCTGCATCTTCTCTCTTTCCGAATATTGTTTTTGACTGGATGAGATTCATGAGGGAAAAAAGACTTGTACTAATACGACAGGAAAATGGTCTTTACTTGGTAAATATGTATATGAAGCAGTACTTTCAACAAAAGAAAAAATCCTTGCTCAATTTTGAAATCTCGTCTCTTTAAAAAACATTTTATTTCACTGCAACTAATGAAGGTATGTATCCATTTTGCTTTTATGTCTAAAATCTTAAAGTAAAATTGGAACAAAGCCCCAAATGGCTTTTAAACAAGTTGATCATCCAAAAATGTTTGCAATTGAGAAATTATAAAGCTGTTCTGGGACATTGAGCTCTGTTTTATAAATCTATGGTCCTTGGCATATAATGATTGAAAATCATATGTATTTTCCTTTTTTTTTTTTTTGTTAGCCATATAAGAAGTATCTCCCTACTTAAAAAATATCTACAGATGAAATGGTGAATAGTGCAATGTCTGAGATTTGCTTCAAAAAACATGGGGGGAGGGAAGAAGAAAGCAGAGGTACAGTTGAAACCAGACTGGCCATGCACTAATGATTGGTGAAGGTGCGAAATGAGTATCCAGGGGTTCGTTATACTGTTCTCTCTACTTTGGTATATGCTTGAAATTTTTCATAGAAAAAAGTTTAACAAAACCTAATGAAGTAAATTTTTGGATACGTTTAGCAGACATTTTATGATGACAGTACAACCAGTAGCGAAGCCAATGCTGCACTTAGGTCTCCCAAATGGTCTCATTCACATGAAATCATATTACAGCATCCACACTCAATGGAAAGGCTACAGGGGACAAAACTGTGAACACAATGTCAGTCACTATATTCAGACAAGCCTGGAGAACTGCAGCACTGGATTTCACTGTATTGCACAGTGCTGCCAGATACAGATGGATTTGAAGAGTCATAATCAGTAAATTCATGCCATTTGTCACACTCATCAGAGGCCAACTTACATAATGTTCAGTCTAATAAAAACCCAAACATAAATCCATTAACTGAAAACTTTTCCTTTCTTCATTTCCTTTTTTCCACTGTAATTGGATGTCAAAGTAAAAGGGGAAAAACTTAAACAAAAAATAAATTTAAGAATACTTTGCATACTGGGGGAACGCCATGACATGTTAGGCAAGTGAGCTGTGTATCTGCCCCCTCTGCCCTAGAGGAGGGACCGAGAGAAGGGCACTGGCTCTTACCTGGCCTTTCCTGGGCAAGGATGTCCCAGTGCAGGACAACAGTGGCATCTGTCTCAGGGAGTGGCAGGGGGTAGGGTATAATGAACAGTAACTAAGACTTAATGTTAAGTTTATAACTTTATTCTACTTAGAAAATGTGAAAAGATAGCTACAACTATCTTCACCTTTTGATTTCCTTGATCGAGCTGTAAATCTTGCAGTGCTCTTTCTAGTTTTGATTTCTCATCCAGCGCATTTGTAGCCTATAATGAAGTTTAAACAAAACACATTCAGTATTTAATCTGTATGTAGCTCTTTCAATAATTTAGTCAAAGGATTTTTCAGTTACCTGTGTTTCTATGGTCTTCAACCTTGACTTCAATTTCTCATTCTCTTCTTGAAGTCTTGAAATTTCCTTTGTGAGTAAATTAAGGCTTTATTATTTTAACCAAAATATTTAATATTTCAAATTACTACTTGTTTTACTTAAAAATCCAATTTTAAAATTAAATGTAAATTACATAATAGTTGAAAAATGCACTATTGGTATTTTGGTAATATCCCAGTTTTGCCCAGCCTACCAGCCTCAATACCTATGAGTCAGCTTTGGCTCTAAGACTTCCAGTTCCTTTTCTCTCAGTTTCTCAGACACCTTTCCTCCTTCAGCCCTCTGTCCTCACCTTCTTCTAAAGACTCCCTTCGCTGCCATCTCTCACCTAACTGGACCTGCAGCTCTTGGGTCTATTCTCAGCCTACACTGCACTGCTGCTGGCACTTATCCTGAAAACACTATCTTCATCATTTCAGCACCTTGTGCTCGAGCTCCCAGATGGTTCTGACTGAGCTGAGGCCAAATACCTTTGCTATTCTACAGCTCTGACGTAAGAATCACCTGTCAGTCCAGTCTTACTTCTCACCAGGCCCCAATACACACACTGTCCCAGGCAGAGGGCATTACACTCTGTTCCAGGTCATGCCAGCCTTCTGTCTGCCTCTGACCACTGCCCGTTCTGTTCTCCTGACTAACATGCTTCCTTTTCTTCCCTCTGACAATTCAATCTGTCTTCACCCTTTGAGGCAAGGTACCTGGGCATCACCTTACCCAAGAGTTTGTTCTCACCTACTCTCATCCACATGGAACTGTGTCTTCTCTGCTACCCTGTGACACCTGTAGCACACAGGAGAGTATTCTCCTGTCTCTGCTTCTGGAATATTGGTTCTACCTTCCCAACAAAACTATTACATTTTTGAGAACAAGAGACCAGGTATTACACTGCTTTTTATCTCTAACAACATCTTGCATAATGTTGAGAATATAGAAGTCATGAAAAGTATTTATTTATATACAAGTTGAGCATACCAAATCTGAAAATCTGAAATCCAAAATCTGATGCTCAACCAGGTATGTATAATGCAAAGATTCCAAAATCTGAAATCTTGAAAACTTCTCTCAAATGCTTCTCTCAAAAAGCATTCTTAAATGCTTCTGGTCCCAAGCATTTAAGATAAGATATACTCAACGTGTACCAATAAATAATTTTTCTAAACATCTTTAAAAAATCCCCTTCCTTGTTATCACAGATCATAAACTTCAAATGTTCATCAATAAACACTATCCAAAATTGCATGCTCTTCACTTGACCTTGAAAAGGCGTGATGGAGAGCTGTTTCAGAGTCTAGGTAAGTATGCCCCCTTCTGGTCCACTGGGTACCACTGGTACTGTGATGGACTAATTACCCTCAGTGGACCAAAGCCTGAATCAACCTCCTCCCATCTGTTTATCTACTTGACAGCTGCTCAGGCAATGAAAGGGCAGAATTAGAGGTTTTCCATTTCTCAAAATGATGACATTACCTTGTTTAGGAGTTCTGTTGTTCCACCTTCATTAAGTGGAACAAGTTTTGGCTTTACGGTCTCTATGATAGGCTAAAACAAAATAAAGACACCAAACTGAAATTACCACAGAATAAAGCACATATAATCACTGAACACTTGCACTTTCTAAGTGGAAGACACTGTATGTAAACATATCCACTGGGATGTTAGTTCCACAGGCATGAAGATTTTTGTTGGTTTCACTCTCTGTTATGTCCCAGTGCCTAGGATGTATCTGGCTTAATACATATTAGAGATAAAAATGAAACCTATCCTCCCTATATCTTGTAAAAAAAAAAAAATACAGAAGGAAAGGAAATGAAGGAAGAAGGGAGGGAAGGAAGGACAGAGCTCAAAGTCAGACCTGATATAAATCCTCATGTCTAGGGACTAGGAAAAGGATTTTAACCTGCGGGAGCTGAAACAGAGATTTCTACATGAACCTTAGACTCTGGGAAAAACTATAATATAGACTTAGGCAAGTACACTACAGAAGAAAAAAACCTGGCACAAATATCCTGGCACTTTAGTAATATGTATTAAAAACAAAAGAATCCATGCTCTTTGACCTAGAAATTTCTTAGCCAGAAATATGTTCCAAAGGAATAATTGGAAAATGTTTTGCGTGTGTACATGGATTCATCTTAGCAGTGTTTATCCAAAAACAGGGAGTATTTATGGTGCATCTACAAAATGGAATGCTAAGTGGTCACTGCACATAATGAGAATGATTAGAAAGAGAAGTGGGTACCTACCAGTACTGTCTCTATCTGGCAGATGAGGAAAATGAGGCTTAGCCATCTCAGGTAAACCTGCTGATGGTCACACAGCTAGGGAGAGGCACAGCCAGGATGTTTACTCAAAGCCTGTGCCCTGTATCATTTGAGTGAAGAGTTTATATGGGTGGGATTCAGACTGGACTGCAGGGATTGTGTGTGTGTGTGTGTAGGTCATAATAGGCAAAAACAGTTTTTCACAGTTACTTCTAAAACCTCTTATGCCTTAAAATCTGAGAGACAATTTTTGAATTCTCTTCTTGAATTGAATGATTTTGCTACAGAGTTCTCACTTTGACCTCCGAATGCTTTGGGTGACATAAGGATTTTAAATACTGGCTATTAAGATATGGATTTAGAATAACAAAAAATTACCTTTTTATTTGAAGATGTAAATCCTGCTTTTTCAAATTCTGCAATTTGTTCTAATAATTCTCTTGAAGATAAAAGCAAATATAAAAAATTATTCAATTAAAATAGATTTATATCACATACAAGAATAAAATCACTGGCACCAACCTATTACATGCAGAGAGAACAGAGCAAGATGGACA
Source organism: Indri indri (assembly GCA_004363605.1). Classification (NCBI taxonomy): domain Eukaryota; kingdom Metazoa; phylum Chordata; class Mammalia; order Primates; family Indriidae; genus Indri; species Indri indri. The sequence continues at coordinate 16,314 of RJWJ010008806.1, forward strand.
AAACTTTACCACATCCAAATAATATTTAGTTAAAAATGGTTGAAAATCCAAATCACATGGACCCAAATTTAATCATCCACAACACCCAGTATTTTGCAGCTACTAGGTATACAATATATACTGCTAGAAATAAACTACAATGTTAACACAAATATCAGCGAAATTTTTAGTCAACACTTTCTGAGATGCTAAGGAAAATATTCTATTACTTCATTAGCTAGTACGTGTTCAAGAAAGACAAACTGATTTTTAATAGAGTAGCCTCAGAAAAATGGAACTAGTCCACGGTATCTACTGAGAAAGAGTATTACATATTCCCAAAAACTGCAGGGAGAGACACCTGATGGTTTGCAAAGGTAAACGACAGCTGACTACATACATAAGCTACAGAGGGAACAGCAGTGACTACTCTTCTAAGTTCCTTAAAACATCAGCTTCTCAGAGTTTTCTCACCAGGCACCTTCTGACAGCTGCAGAAGTTAAATGATTCTTTCCCTGTCCGTAGGCTGTTCTCAGCATTGTTCAACACTTTCCACATGAGCCGACTGCTGCAACCGTGCTGAGAGAGCAGCTCATGGTGCTTGGTGGTCTGGCCTTCCCGATTTCCGGCATGCCTTTTCTTATGTAACTTTGAACTTCACCAATTTTACCATATTTTTGAAATTGAGCTCTTTGATACTGTTCAGCTCATAAAATTTTTTATATTTCCTATTTTAAAGATGATATATATAATTTTAAATGTAATTATTTAGAAATAAACTTCAAATGCTACTAATCTGAATTGACGCTAATTATTATATTTGAATTAATTTTTCAACTGTTTATTTTTTAGTTAATCTTTATTTTTTAGTTGACCTATCTATAAAGACTGATTGTAATACTGACCAAGCTAACAAAGATGCTGTAAGGAATAACTAATCATAGCCTAAAAAGCAATTTCATAAATCTCAGTGGCCTTTGTAATACTTTGGACAATAGAAAAAGAGAATTTTTAAAAGGATGTTGAGTGGGACCCAAGAAATCATTCAGTGACTCAATGCTTTGCTGCTACCCCACCCAAATTTTCTCACACACTAGCCCCAAGAAAAGCAGCAGCAAAGACATTCACTAAATTTTAAGATTATGCTTGGGCTACTATTGGTACAATTGCAGGTACAGATTTTATTACCTGTTTTCAAGTTCAGAGATGTCTGTCTGCAGCTTAAGGTACCACTTTTCAGCTTGTGAAAACAGCTGCCGCAGAAGTAACACATTGGTGTAGGCAGTATTGATGAGCTCAGACTCCACCTCACTGTGAACCACAGCCTGCAACCCACTCAGGACTTCAGCGACTTCATCTATGGTGAAGGTCTCCTCCACCAGCCTGAAAAACAACCATGAACCCAAACTTCTGGATAAAACAATTTACCAATTTACAAAATACAACAAAATTAAGAAACCCACATTCATGTCATCTAAGGAATTAAAAGATGACAGTGAAAATCTCTCTGAGGACTGTCTTCTTTATTAGTAAGACAGATTGAAAATAATTTAAACTCAATTTTTGATATCTACTCAAATGATTAAATTGTGGCTAATTCTTCAAATGTGGACATCTTTTTAAAAAGTGTTTTTAGTTATTTAAACATTTTGTTTTAAAGAGATGGGGTCTTGCTATGTTGCCTGGGCTGGGCTCAAGCCATCTCTCCTCTTGAGCTACTGGGACTATGGGTGGAAGCCACCACGCCTGCCGCACATCCATTAACACAAGTACATGCTCAGAAACATCCCCAAACCATCAGGTACTTTTTTCTTAAAATTTTCAGTATTAAATGTTTGTTACTTCAATGTCCACTAAACTCAAGTTTTATTACATTTAATTTCTAAAGTCACATGGAAGGTATAGTTTCTCCTTTCTATTATTTCTCTAGCATTTTAATAATTATATGAACTATTCACATGTTAGTAAATTCCTATGAGAAATAAATGGTAATTATATATTGCTTCTCTTAGCATTTTTGAGATCCCAAATGAAAAAAAAAAAACCCCAACTTATCTTAAAGCTCCACTGACCACTCCATAAAAATGAACATCACCAGCAACAACAGCATTAAAAATCTACTTTCACAGAGAATGTTTGGGTTGGAAGAGAACTGCAGAACCATCTTCTTCAATCCCCTAACTTTACAGACAGGAGCACAGGCTTGAAGGGTGGAGGTGACTTCCTACAGTCACACTGTGGGTGACTAAACCCCACAATCGTCTTCAGCAATCTCAGCAACATGCCGAACAGCTGAATCCTTGAGAAAGCTTCTGGGCACACCTCCTGCTTTCAGCGAGTTTCCTAGTAACACAGTCCCCTCCTCTCCCTGCCTCCACCCTGCAAAGTCCCTTATCTCTCTCGCCTCTCAGGAGGTGAAAAGCAACTGTGCCAACCCCAGCTTTATATTCTCCCTCACTTCTAAAAGGACATAATCAAGATCCAGTTACACTAAAGTATTATTATAGTTATACTCAAGTTAACAGTATTTGATTTACAATTCTTTAACAGTTCATCTAGTCAGCAGAATTTAACCACTCTAAAAAACCAAAATTTTATTTTTTATAAAAGTCTTTATTAAATATATTAACCATCTTTATCATGTTCTTGCCAATTAAGCTGTTGTTTTCATCTGCTGGGGGTTAGGGAATCAGATTACCTAGTTTAGTTTAATTAGTTTAATGGGTTGAATGGATAACAGCCTAAGGCTGACGGCCTCTACTGTGGAGTAATTCATGGCTTCATGATGGTTGTAGCTTACTTGGAGGTCTTTTTCACTTATGTCTGACTTGACATTTAATTACCGTCCATTATTGGTCCAACCAAACTAATTATTATTTCTTGCTATAAATCAATTAACAATTTTGGTACTAGTCTGCAAGTTTTTCATGGTTTCCTGCTCTTTTCTCACTCCTAATTCTCAATATGAACCACACAGGTGTTTTATCACTAATTGTCATGTCTTATGGCTCTAATCTTTTAATTAATAACACAAATAAAGTTTTGGAATCTTTAATGCAACCAGCCAATTAATCCATAAGTCCTTTGCAATTTCCTGACTACCCTTCTGAAACTCTGCCATACCACAACTATCATTATGTGCATGTCTAAACAGAGTAACTGCTCCCGCCACAATTCAATTTCTTGAGTTTCATATGTCTATGAGGCTTAGTGTAGCTGCTCTCAGTGAATAATCATAATGATTCCAGAAACAGTTGTTATGGCTTCTGCTATGGCATCCCCATGCTGGCTACCAGAAGGAATCCACATTTTTATTTGGTTCCCTTAGAGTCCTCTGATACCTGCTCTCCTTGAGGTCTTGGAAGCAGGAATCTACAGTTTTGAGTCTCAAGCCCCTCTTTGAACGAGCAAATCGCATATAATTAATAACTTCATTTTGATGGTGCTCATTTAGGCCCAACTCTGCCTGAAAAAGAGAGAAGTAATTTGACTGTTAGTCTTGAAGATTTGATCAAAGAGCCAACAATGAAAATACACAGTATTCTGTGGTAGAGACTGTTAGATGGCCATGAAATTCTGTCCTTCCCTACCCACCCTTCATGTTCTAACCTGTTTTACCTAGTCTGCGATGCCTCTCAATATACCCTCAGTGACTCCATAGTTATGCCTTTCTCCAAAAACTAGAATGTATCATCTCTGCTACTTCTTTGGCATCGCCACAGACTGATTACTACCTTGTACTAATTTTTTTTTTTTCAGGTATTGCTCCTCCAACTAGATTGCAAGCTCCCTGAGGAAAGGAATAATTTCTTACACTACATGACACCTACCATAGTAACTTGTGCAGCACAGGTGGCCAATTAATTTCTGTTAATTACTTTCCCTCCTGTCAAGAAAAGTTAGGACTATCCTAGGACCAAGAAAGCAAAATTACTCAAACTAAGAAGGATAAACTTTAGGATAAAGGACAGAAAAATTCCTCTAAGATGGATGGGAGTGAAGAAAGGGCGCAGAGATGGACAGCTGAGTTCTATAACATAAACAGCATCAGCCTAGGAAATGGCTACCCATAAACCTTTGCTTCCACATACACGCTGTACGGATCTAATCATTAGGAAGGAAATGGAATAGGCTGATGTGCTGTATAAATAAACAAAGCAATATGTCAGAAACCAGATTTCAGCCTAGCTATGCAACTATCTACCTGTGTGACTGTTACCAAGTCACTTAACCTCATTGGCATTAGTCACCTGTTAAATGAGAGGTAGATATGACAATCAGCTCTAAGATGTTTACAAACAGTGGGAGGTATTCAAATGGAGAAATCTGAAGTTGTTTGAATTACTGCAGAAATACTCTATTAAAATAATAAAAAAGTTTTATTCCTGAAAACATATAGCAAGAAATCCTACCAGAGCACTGCCAAGCTAGTGTCTTCAAACTGTGCCATAAAGTGTTTGGGAGGGGGAGGTAGAAGAAGAGAGAGGTAAGGTACCAAAAATGGTTCCCTGTTATTGAATATGCCCAAATATCCATATACAATTTTGTTATGAGAAGTATAAGGAAGAAATTATACTGATAAAAGTGAACACAATCTAATAAAACTTATCATATACTGAGTGCTTAATATTTTAGCAGGTACTGTGCTTTTTATATGCGTTACCTCATTTATCATTTTAACAACTCTAGTTATTACCTCCAATTTACTAATGAAGAACCTGAACCTGATTCCAAAGTCTCAGCTGTTAACTATTGAGAAAACAGAATAGGGACAGATAACAATTTTTTGTGATATCACCATTATTTTTTCAACTCATCACATAATACTTTAGGGAAATCAAAGAGAATGAGTGGGACAGGCTCTAAGATCAATAAGGGTAGGGAAAGGTCTGTTTTGTTCACAGGTGTATTCTCAGCTCTGAGACAGTGCTTGGAATATAGTATGTGCTAAATAGGAATTCCGATTGCTGAGGTATTTCAGTAGGCCGTTTAAGTGGCGCTTTCAACTCTGGTTTCACCCCTTTTTCTGAACACTTCAGTACTGTGCACTGTTCTAAATATGACTACTATTTAAGTTGGCATGCAAAATCCGCTGGAGAGATTAGTGGTCTTTTTTAAACAGACCAAAACAAAGAAAATGTTACTCAAATTTCCCCAGCTGTAAAATGGTGTACTTGGATTTTTAAAGTCGTTTCCACATCAGAAAGTTGGATTCAATCGACGGCACACAGAAAGTTGGATTCGTTCTCCCTTCTCAGCTGGTTAACACGTAATCGTTTGCCGCCAAAGAGATGTGTGTGTACACGTGTATGTATGTGTGAAAACTTGCAGCTTTTTCAAATAGAATGCGAACCCTGCCCTGCGCCTTCGGCAGGCAGCTGTTCCCTCCGGCTCTGTTCACCCGCCACCTGCAGGTTGTGACTTGGCCCCGGCATCCCCACAGCAGGAGCGAAAAACCGAGCGACGCGGCGGGAGCGGGGCTGCCAGGAGAGGGTTTCCCTCAGGATTATCCCGGAGGAGCTTGGGTCAAGGTTAACTAAACCTCGCGCGCCCGGCGCAGCCTCCCTTCCTCAGGGAGGCCAAGGAGCCGGAATCAGATTCGCTGAGGTCAAGCAATCACTCCGGGCCCACCCATACTACGTCTCCATCCTATTCCACTGTCCTCTCCTCGGCCCGGAGCGGCGCCAGCGCGCTGGCTACTTACCATGGCGGCAGGCGGGAGTCGGTAGCCTAAAGGAGAGAGGCCAGACGGAGTCTCGCCAACCCTGGGATCACCAAGCGTTGCGGAACCGCAGAAAATGGGGAGAGAGAGTAAATTGTTTAGAAGCCTCCGGTTGCTAATGGGAACGGAGGCACATGGCTTACAGTTATGCACTTTCATTGGTCCTCAAGATCACGCGACAGGAAACACCGTATGAACGGCCGATGGCCGCAAGTGCATTGGCTACCATAACCGGAAGTCCCTCCTTCCCATGCCACGTTCACTTTGGGAGCCGACCGCTGTTGCCAATGGTAACGGGAAGGCGGCTTCTGGAGCAGCCAACGCGCTTGCGCGCCTCGCGGCGGCGGAGTTTGGGTAGTTGGAAAGGTCCTGTCCAGCGGTTCCTGCGGCCTAGGCGCCCCCAAGGCTCGTTCCCCGAGGGCAGATTCCAAACTTTTCAAAGTTGTTCGGAGCGACGGGCGGGCGCGGCCCAGACTTTTCTCTCCCAAGAGTTCTTGCCTTAGCGTCAAGGTGGCTAAGAGGGCTAGCAACACCAGCGCTTCCAGGTTCCCAGAAGGACCCTTCCCCCTACTCCGCCCGTCATTATTACTATTATTTTTTCTTCTAAATTCTCTAGCACCCTTTCCCTTAAAAATAAAATGCAAGAGGCATTGGTTTTCTGAAAGAGCAATGAATTTCAAACGTTGCTTTATGCCTAGAAACACTAGGAAACCTTGAAAAAAATTCCCTGGCCTTGCCCCCGGAAATTCTGATTAGCGAGGTCTACCTGGGGTCCTTGGACTCTGCACCTTCTACTGACGTTGCAGGAGTGATTATGGACTATTCTTTTGAAACACTGTCTTAGAAGGACCAAAAGTGTAGGACAAATTAGATTATTGCAAAAACCAGGAGCTCGGAGTCCTTCACTCAGATGATCCAGAGTTGATGTGCTGGCAAATGCCCACGGAAGGATCTCATGCCTCAGGAACAAGAACAGTAGATAAGAGTTCTCTTGTGTGTAACCTGGAGCACTCCAAAGCATGGAAGGATGGTCTGGAGGTATTGGCTTGGCTATGCCCAACTTCATCTTCGGCCAGGCTCCTTGCCTTTGGTCTGCATTGGCATCTGGGCAGAATCTGTCTTCTTGCAAGGTCCATAGGGGCAGGTTTTCTTTATTCTGCATAATGACTGCCTTCAAGCTCAGTAAAATTTCTGCTTTACCATGCCACCTCTCACACTTCTCTTCAGTTTTTGTTGAATTTGATAACAATGGTTACCATTATTTAGTGCCTACTATGGGCTAGATACATTCCATTCCAATAGTAAATCCTCATAATAGTTGGTTTTTTCTTACTTTGGTAGACATTCATTATATTCACATAATGAGAAGATCACTTTACTAGGTGTTGTGGATGCAAGAGAAATAAGGAATTTCATAAAAACGCTTATAACATATAAATAAACAACGTTCAACAGTTTGCATTGCTGAGGAGACTTAAGTTTATTTTTTCAAAGGCAAACTCCTGTGCGTGCTAAGTGTTATTAATTCAGGGAAACCAAAGGAGTGGGTGTATAATGCAAATATTACATTTGTGAAAGTGTTTGTGGCTTGGGGCATTTTAAAGTTCTGTAAAATTGCATCAGCTAGTTAATTTAAATTCTATTTTAATCTAAAATCCATATAGGTTATAATATCACTGTTAACCAATCTACGCAATAGAGTTGAATGTTGTTACATAAGCTGTCTAAATAGTGTCAGCAAATATGAACATGTATTTTCAGTCTTAAATTGATGAATTTGGCTCATGAAAAGGCTGAAGTTGTACTTCAGGTTGTTTACTAGCTTGGGTTGATCACCAAAGCAAACAATTCTCGCTGTTAAGGGGAACAGCTCCACCCTACTGTACTTGTGAGCTTTTTAGATCCCTGTATTTTTTTTAAATTGCTGTGGCAATTTTTTAAATGTGTGTGTGTGTGTGTGTGAATTTGGAGGGATTAGTGGGAGGCACACAAACAAGGCCATTTTGTATCTTTTAGCATAGTTCAACATGAATAAAATGAAGATCACTCATATTATAATATTATGAAATGAGACTCTTATGAGTTTATAAGTTACCAGTCATAATACTAAGACCACCAATTTCAAGGTATTTGCAACCTGGTATTGGCAAAAGGAGAAATGGGAAGGTAGACGTGGTCTTCTTGGGGATGTTGACAGATTCACTCAGGCTGCCACTATTGACAGAACCTCCGTTGTGTGTAAGGTTTGTGGCCATGATAGTGAATCCGAGGTGAGAAGTGGAGGTGCTCGGAAAGCCCCAGCTCCCCACAACCTATAGATCTTTGGGTCAGGTGAGGGGACTAAGGTGAGGCTTTACTTAAGTCAAAAGAGGAAATAATAAAATGATTAAGTAAAAAATAATACAGGCAAAATACAGAAAATGCAAAAATCTTTAAGGTTATATGGAAAAGAGGGAAATTTGAGAAACATTGAACTAGTAGTAGGTGGAAAATAGGGGAAAATCATTTGGGGAGATTATCTTGAAAAAGGCAGAATCTTTGGAGTTTGTCTTCTTGCATGTAATTCTACCAAAGCCCACTCCAGCTTCCCCACCTTGCCCAGTTACAACCGAGAAAGTAGCCAAAACGTTAAAGAAGGGAAGAGCCCAGATTAAAGGGCTCTGTATAGGAGCTGTGGCATTTAAGTAGGTCTTTAATAGGCTAGAGGCTATTTTCAGTTGCTTTCAAAATGTCCTAGTGACTTGTAGAGTATTGGAAGGTGCTGACAAATTAGATTAGTGGAATCACTATCACACACATTAAAGGAGGTCAGGCAAGGAAGTGGCTCACCATAAAATACAACTCCCTTGAAGATTGTGTGGATCATGGCAATTACTTAGCCCAAATTATAGATTAGTTTCACTGATAAATCTCCATGCATTAACAATACATCAAAGGAAACAAACACCTAAAGCCATCAAAAAGTGAAGCCTAACTCAAAAAATGTTAAGAATTGGTTGTGAGGAATACCTTCTTGTAGAGTACAAGAACAAATAATTGTCAAGATGATGATATGTACTAAATTATTATCCCCCCGCACCCCCACACACGCATTTGAGACAAACTGACAAGCTCAGTCCTTGTATCATCAACTGTTTATGAAAAGCTGGATAAATGAAAGACACTGTGGGGAAGGGAACCATGAGTATGATGGGATTCGTCCCTTTCAAAAGTGGCTTTATAATCAAGTCAAGGGAAAATGCAAGCTTGCAAAACAATTTCAAAGCAGACAGTAAGTAGTAAGAGAGTTCAGAGAAGGGAATGGTGACCCCTATTGAGATGGAGAGGAGAGGTTCAGGAAAGTTTTTCAGAGAGCAGTGCAATTTGGCTAGACCTTAAAAGGTGTGTGGAAGAGTTGTGGGTGAGTGTGATGATTGTGGGAGAAAGAGGGTTTTCCTGCACAAGGAACCAGGATTTTCATCAGGTGCCTTGGTAGAATTGTCCAGAGATGTACATTTAGATTTATTATTATTTCAAGGGGAAAAATACAAAAAGAGCTATACTGGTAGCCTGTACAGTGATGGAGCACTTGAACAGTGTCTTATTCAGGAATGTGGGCCTTCCTAGATCTGTGATCTTCCCTAAATGTTTACCTGGACTACTGGCAATGTAAGGGTGTTCACCAATTGCATCTTATCTTAGAAAATGGGAAAAAAAGACAAATCTCAGGAAGTTTTGCCTACAAAGGTAGGGCTTTGTAGTCCCTTTGGAAGATCTGAATAGCCTAGTGCAAGCTATGTTCATGACTGGAGGTTTTCTCAGTGGGATGGGTAGATAATGCCTGAAAAATAGAGTGAAAGCAAAAGGAATGCCATTCTTAGCCAGTTTATACAAGTCAAGCTCCTTGAAGGAAGGAATCTTTATTATATGATCAACCTGAGCCTCCCATTAAGAGCTGGGCCATAATTTATTTCTGAGCAATGCTTGCAGAATTAAATTGAAGATAAACAGGAACATCTCAACAAACATTTGTGAGCTCCTGCTAGATTCCAGACACTGTGTTTGTGGGTGGCTTTTGGCCTTGGGCGTGCCTTCTCTTGGAAAGCATATAATATGATAAACATATCCAGTTATCCCAATTTCCCATGTTAAATATAATTTTGGGATGGTTTATATAATTTTTCTAATTATGAGTGTTTCAGAATGAGTTATTTAGTTCTTGTGGGTTAACCGTTATGTTTTTATATAACTATGAATTGAATTCTAGTTGACCAGTCAACATAAGATACATTTTGAAGATATCCCATAAAACAATTGCTAATTTATATTTTGTGGTTTCTTTTTATAGTTTAAGCCCAATCCATTTACAGTAGACCCTTGAACAATGATGGGGTTAGGGGGCACTGATGCCCCATGCAGTTGAAAATCCACATATAACTTTTGACTTCCCCAAAACTTAACTACTAATAGCTTGCTGTTGACCAGAAGCCTTACCAATAACATGAACAATCGATTAATACATATTTTATATGTATTATACCCTCTATTCTTACAATAAAGTAAGCTAGAGAAAAGGAAATGTTATTAAGAAAATTGTAAGGAAGAGAAAATATATTTACTATTCATCTGCACAGAGGGAAGTAAAACTCAGTGGAAATCAACCAGGAGGGAGGGGGAAGGAGGGGAGGGGCAAAAACCTACCTAATGGGTGCAATGAACACTGTTTGGGTGACAGGCACACCTATAGCCAGGACTCGAGCATTACAAAAGCAATCCATGTAACCTAAAACATGTGTACCCCTTTAAAATTTTGAAATAAAAAGTCATCTACTTTTAGAAGATAATGTTGCCAAAAATGTCATCATCCTTAGTGAATAAGTCAAGAGTAGAAAGACAAACTACCCTGACAGGGAAAAAATAACCCAATGCACTAAAAACCAAGATACTATAAAGGAAAGTTATATATCTGGTTTACTGCTACTGTCAAGGCTGAGACACCCACCTAGAGCACTGGAGCTAAGCTAAGTGGCAGATATCTCTCTGGGAGTGGAGGGAACTCACCTGACCTCCATCTGATCTGCGTGCAAAGCTGACCCAGCACCGTCAAGTGCAGGTGGAGCAGAAACATGGCAGGGATATCTTTATTAAATCATCTACGAACAAGACTGTGGAGAATACCTTCCAACAACTAACATGCACAGAATTGATACTTTTGGTGTTTGTTTAGAATTGAAGATAAATGGTTCCCAAGTTCTTATGCAATAGAATTTGGTCTTATTTAAATGTCCGGAGACTGGCTGTAAACCAGAAGACAACGTGAACTTTAATATCTGCATGTGTAAGGCAGAAACGTTTTTTCATTTTAAGAGATTTAGAGCAAAGTATGAATTTCTATATTTGATTTTGTGTGAGAGAAACCATTAAAGCCATGGAGCTAGTTTTTCACCAGGGTCTCTGCTTGTTTCCCCGTAAGAAGATTCTATCTGTGTGTGGAGAGATTGTCCATGTGCCTGCTGTATTTGTGACTTGGAATTTACAATATTGTGAAGACTTACTCCTTCAAAATGGATATATATTTTAAAACTTTCTGCAATGTAATTATAGCTGTCATTGATTGTGTACTTACTGTGTTCCAGTAACACATCCTTCATGTTTAACATGCTATCTTTAATAGTCAAACAGTTGTGGGCTGCATACTATGATTACTCTTATTTTTGAAGGGAGAGAATGGAGGCTTAGCAAGTGTAGGTAATTTTCCAAGGTCATGTGGCTAGTCACTCGAAGGGCTGGGACATGCATGTGTTTGTAGAGACCAGCAGCCAGGTACACAGATACAGCAGCCAGTCCCTGCAGAACAGACTCAGCACAGCCACAGTGGGGCATCAGTACACCTTCACCGGGAAGCTCAATGTAGACCATTCTAGCTTTCTGGCCATTCTCTGATGTACAGATTCCCAAACTCACTGATCCACATTCAGTCATTTCAGTGTCCCAAAATCGCTTGATAGAAATCCTAATCAACACTTTCCCTCTCCAGCTTCCTCTGTGACTTGTGGAATTTGTAATCTATTACTAGATGTCCTGAGATCCTCAGATTTTTCCATGAACACTCCTCACCCAAGAGAAAGCTTCCTTCTCTCCTCTCAACACACATACCTGTGGGGGTCTGGTAGTCTGTGCCTCTTCCACATTCACTTACTGACCTTGTGCTAAGTGCCTCTCAACCAGCTCTCCTCTGTGAAGCTCTTGTTCCAACAACCATCTAACATCCAGACCATTCACTCATTCTAGCATGCTCGTTGAGGCCTTGTGATCTCTGCAGGTGACCCGGCTTCACCCTGTCCTGCCATCCCTGATGCATTACCCAGATTGCACCCCTTTGTCATGGCTCTCCCTTCTGTTCTCTGGCAGCCTCTATCTCCACTTCCCTTGAGGACCTACGCGCTCCCCACTCCCCTTGGTAGCCAGGAGCTGCTCCGTGGCGTTGCTGAAACCATCAACTCAGAAACACACTTCTCTGATCATCACTGACTCTCTGACTACTGCTCTAACTCCCTCACTACCCTTATATCTTGCCTTTGACTTAACTGTGACTTAGCTGTGCTCTTTGAACCTCCTGTTTTCTTCTGGTCCCTCAGCCCTTCTCCTTACCTCATTGCTCTTGGTCCCAAGTCAGGACCTTCATGCAATCATTCAGCCATGAGAAGTTTCTATTTCTCACCAGATGACTGTTAACAGCAGCTTGATCGATTCCAACCTTAAGTTCTTCCAGTCATCCATTTTTTTTTTTGTTCTTGCTCCAAAACTAGAAAAGTCACATAACTAACTACACTGGCTTCATAAAAACTTCGGACTTCTCCCCGCACCTCCCGCCGCTGCCCCTGCAACTTCCTCTGGATTTTACAGCTGCTTAGACATTGTGGGTTGACTCCTATTCCATTTCATCCAAGTGGCTGTCTCCTAAAGATTTCCTGGTCCTCCAGCATTCACCCCTCTCCCTCCTCTTCAATCCCGACATGATTTCTCTTCTACTTTTCTAGATGAGTGAGCTCCCTTGATGTCCTTGAACTGCTGAAAGCAAGTTCTTTTATCTATAAGGGAGGAAATATTTAAAGATTATTAACACTCAGTATTGGCTAGGGCATGAGGAAGAAGACACTCTTAAAAAACTCTCGGTAGGAGCATGGAGTAGTATGACTTTTTTTGGAGGGCAGTCTGGAAATGGCTATCAAAACTGAAAATGCACACACCCACTGACCCAGCAATTTGCCTTCACTTCTAAGAATTCATTTAAGAAAAAAACAAGACCACAAAGATGTGTGTACAGGGATGTTTACTGCAGCTTTCTTGAGGTGGTAAAAATCTTGAGATAATTTAAATATTCCTCTTATGGGGGAATGACTAAATTGTGGAGAAATAAAAGTGTAATTTTCGGCAGCTGTCAAAAAGAATGAGGAAGAATCCATGTGCACTGACATGGAACAATATCCGTAATGCATAATGAAATGAAAAAATCGAGTTTGAGAACAGTAGTCGTAGTAAGATCCAGTTTTTATAAACACACATACAAATTTGGAAAGGAAAAGCAATAAATTCCTCACCCCCAAATCTGGACAGGGGCAATAGAGTGGCCATAGGCATGGGAGGTGGTTGATCTCCATAGACGTCTGTGATTTGAATTTCTTTATTAAGCAGACATTATTAATACTTTTACCATGTAAAGATATAAAGAGAAAATAAGATAAAAGACTGTACAAAAACACCCTTCGTTACATTTGCCATTGTGTTATGAGCTTACCACATGAAGCTGCCTTCTTGATAAAAGCCAGGACTCATTTCTGTTCTCTTTAAATCAGAAATTAGGCAGAAATTTCAGGCCACCAAGAGACCTCGTTGGAGGCCACCCAAAGGAACATGCCTTTTCCTCTTCACTCCAAACACTATCACCAACATTTCTATATTTTCACTTTGGTTGCAGCCCACTATTTTTAGCTTTTTCTTCCTTTTTTTCTCCAGATGGCTGAGCAGAACCGGGCCTTCCACGTTGGTGGTGCGGTAAGGGGAACAAATGAAAGGGCTTTGATTGTGGTTGATTAATTGTTTCATAACCCCGTTTATGACCTCTGTTTGAGCAGGAATGCTTGGCCTTGGTGAGGGCCTGTCAAAATTTCTTTGTCTGATATGAATTAGGTTCACTGGGCAGGTCTCATTCAGATATTTAATGGCAAAATTAAATAGGAAGCCACCATATTTTTTTTTTTGAGGGACACAAAAATACTTCATACAGGAACATCATAAGCATTAGGCTCACTTTTTGCTATGCTATGGGAAATATCTTTTTTTGTAAGAAAGGTACATATAAATTTTGGTGTGACTTACATTGAGAACAATGATTCAGTTGTGGTTTATTATTTACTCTTTTCCCAGGTTCAGAGGGAAAAATTACTAAACGTGTGGCTACGAAGAGAGTCTAAGCCCTCGTCTTGCCCTCTGGAACACTCATGCCCCTTCTTCCTGCCCTACTGATCCTCAGGAAGAGCTCTTATCCAGGCTTAACCAGATCCGGTTCTCATCTCACCCCTTCTAGCTGAGCCCCAACTCCCTCAATTATCCCTTAAGGTTTTTTTTTTTTCTCCTATGTCTTCATTCTCTTCCTCTCTATCTGATCTTTCCTTAGGTTAAGTCATGCTCAATTCTCCTCCACATTAAAAAAGAAAGCAAAGTAAGTGGGATTGCAAAGCCATGAGCTAGGCATTCCAGCCGTCCTAGACTAGCATGGGACTCCGGGTCCCCGACTCCACCCCACCAGTGCTGCTGCCTGGGGCGGTAGACTTCCCAAAAAAGTTGTGGAATCATGTCAAATATGGAGAAACTCTTACTTAACTTGAAATTTGCTGCAAAAGAACTTAATAGAAATGCCAAGAAATGTGATAAAGAAGAAAAGGCTGAGAAGACCAAGATTAAAAAAGCCGTTTGGAAAGGCAATACAGAAATTGCAAGAATACACACTGAAAATGCAATCCGCCAGAAAAACCAAGCAGTCAGTTTCTTGAGAGTGAGTGCTAGGGTTGATGCCGTGGCAGCCAGAGTTCAAACTGCAGCAACAATGGGCAAGGTAACAAAGTCCATGGCAGGTGTAGTTACGTCTATCGATGCTACCTTGAGGAATATGAACCTTGAGAAGATTTCTGCCTTGATGCACAAATTTGAACACCAATTTGAAACTCTGGATGTTCAAACACAACAAATGGAAGACACAATGAGTAGCACTACAACCCTAACAACAGCACAAAACCAAGTGGATATGCTACTTCCAGAAATGGCAGACGAAACTGGCCTTGATCTCAATATGGAACTACCCCAGGGTCAGACAGATTCTGTAGGCACAAGTGTTGCTTCGACGAAACAGGATGAACTTTCCAGAGACTTGCTGGTCTACATGATCAAGTGCAATTTAAAGAACTGGTGCTTCTGATTGCTTCGCTTCCTCCTGAAGCATTCTTTGTGTGTACGTGTAGATAAGTTGCACTCCAGTTACACTAAAACACTACTCAATGCCAGCATGTTTAAACACTGTCACTGCATGATTCTTTCTTTTGCCTTGCTGTACTTTCCAGTACGTTAAAAAAATCCAGGGAGTTTCCATCTTGACAGATTTTATAGTTCTGCATATTATGTGTAAAAGTGTGAGAGACATGTTTTTACAGATGTCTTTGACAGAGCTAGCTTGGTTTCTTGTGTATTAAGCATCTTCCTCAAAAATTAGATCACCATAGTACTCCACAATAAAGTACTTTATATAGAATAAAGCATAGGATAAAGATTTGGGGATTTTAAAAATTCAGAGTAGTTTTTAATCTATCTGCAGTGACATGTGATACATTAAAATAAAAACAGGGAAAACATGTTTACTTAATATGTTCACATAGCCAAAAAACTCCTCGTTTAGTGTCATACAATGGACATGCCATTTTTTGTGTTTTATGTTTTCGTTATCCTGGCAGAAATGCATTTGACTTTTAATCTATGTTCATCAGCTTCTAAATTTAAATTATTGTTAGAATTTTTACCCAGTAATTTAATGACTATTTGAATTCTTTAAATTTTTAAAAATGTTTCATTGATAATTTTTCTATATAACTAAAAAATTCTTCAACATTAAAGAAATTAAGGTTTGTTCAGTTTTAAAATTGTCTTTACTAAATATCATTGTTGTTAAGATTCCCAGAAAAATATAACTTTTCATACTTTCAAATGAAATTCTGAAACACACTTTTGATGATTCTCTTGTTTCTACTCAACTTTTGTTATGCTGTATTTGAAAAGGAGGTTACTTTGCATGGTATTATTATTTACATTTTTTATCCTTTACATTTTTTTCATATGCTTGTTGATGAGTTTCTGAGAATCTTAGCCTGTGTTTTTAAACCAACCAAGAAAATAACAAAGAAAACAAAATTGAACCAACTGAAGTTACAACTACTATAAGTCCTGGTTAAATGCGTTCATTCTTTTATCTTAAAATAGCAGCTCTTTAATAAGTGGAAGAAATGAAGTGAAAATAAATAAGTTAAAATGTTTTACTCAGCCACGCGAGTGACTTTCAGCCCAGTGGAAGTTGGGAGCACGACATAGGGGACTGTGGGACACCAAAGGTTGTAAAGAACATAACCTGGAAGGCCAAGATCCTTGGGGAAAGCATTTGATGACTGGCTGTGCTCCTTGTCATCTCCCCAGGAATTAACTATATTTTACCCAGTTAAAATGAACAAATTAGCATGTGCCTATAATTTTCTGATATAACACTCTCAAATTTGGAGCAATCACTAAATTATACTTTAGCAAGTATACTAGCAAACTAGGTCAAGTAAGTTAGATGTTTTTTCTTACTTAAAAATTGATTCCTGAAAGAATTCCAATATTTCATAAAATTCTGTTGAAGAGCAGATCTATTCAGAAAATCTTTCCATTGTGAGTCATGAAGGCATTCAAAGTGCAATTATGGAGAGCCTTTTTTGCTAAGTATTCACTATTCATAAATAATATTTCTTTACCACGTATGAGAGTGTGTATGAGTGATGACTTTTTTCACTTGTTATTGAAATAAGAAATTACTTTTTTGTTAAATTTGGGTTAAACCTATTTAACTGTCTTGGTACTTGACTGTATGATTGTGACCTCAGTGTGGGAGTCTTCCATTTTGTTTAGAATTGATGCTTTGTCCTTCCTACTTAAAGGGTAAATTTGTTTGTATTGGAACATCCTGGGGGGCCATAGAAGGGATTATTACAGACTAAAAATATCTATGAAATTTTCCATTGGTGGGAATCGTGTACCTTTTGTTCTTTTGACTTTAATAAAAATTGTTAAATTGTGAATAATGCTTACGTAAATCTAGAAATATAAGTGATTCTGATCTAAAAAAAAAAAAAAAAAGAAACAAAACAATGACAAACACAAACCCCAAACCATCCCTTCTTTTGGCCAAACCTTTCCTATTATCAGTGGCCCTAACTTGCTCCTCCTTTTTATTGCCGAAGTCCTTGAGAGAGTAGCCCCCGTTAACCGCTGGCACTTCACCTGTCATCCGCTCTGCATTCTGGCTTTCTCCTTCTCCTCCCTACGGGAACAGATGTCTCAAAAGCCGTCAAATGATCTCCTAGCTGCCAATTCGAACACCTTGTCTCAACCAGGCTTGCAGCATTTTATGCTATGGACACGCCTTCCTTTATACTTTCCTGGGCTTTTGCTACTTTGCTCTCTCTTTTCCACTCTTTCTTGCTGTCTGTGGTTGGCTCCTCTCCTGCTCCACCCTGAAAATTGGTGTCCCTTGGCAGATTCTCCCCAGATGCTTTGTCTTACCAAGGTATCCTCCTTGTCTGTGTAATTTCACTCATTCCCAGGGTTTCGTCTGTCATATATCAGAATGACCCTCAAATCTGTACCTCCAACCCACACTTCTGACTTGCATATACAGTTTATAGTTGCAGGAGCTTACAGTTTTTCTCCAACTGGGGGGTCTCAAAAACTACTTAAATCCAACACATCCTAAGAGAACTCATAACCCACCAGTGTGCCTTGGTCTTGTTCCACCACCAACTGTTTTATCTCCACCCACCAATGAGATGATTCAGAGCCATCCATGAGTTTTCCTTTCTCTCCTGCTGCTCCCAGCACATGCTGGGGTTACATCTCCTGAATAACTCAATCATCACCACCACTCTTCTTTATTCTAAGAACTACTCTCTTGGTCCTGTTCCTCTTAACTGGAATAAGAACAAAAAGGTAATAATGACCAAAACATAATTCTGATATGTCAGAAGCACTTGTCAGTTCACAGAGCTTTCTGCTGCTGGAACTTAGACCAGCTTCATGGAAAAGTCGCTGAAGGACAGGTGGTGGGGTACAAATTGGTGGATATTCTCCACCTTCCCTCTGAAATGAGAGTTCAAAATAAAAATTAAGTGGTATCTTGGAAAATCAAAGTGATGATTCCTTCACAACTGACTTTGTGGGCTATTACACCAACCTAGAAGTGAATCACGCTGACAAAATTGCCCAAAGGGCCCAAATTCATGTTAAATATTTATTTATTTATTTAATTTTATTTCTTGAGACAGGGTCTCGCTCTGTTGCCTGGGCTCAAGAGCAGTGACACAATCATATCTCACGGCAGCCTCACACTCCTGGGCTCTGGTGATCCTCTTGCCTCAGTCTCCTGAGTAGCTGGGACTATAAGCGCGTGACACCACGCCCAGCTAATGCTTTATTTTTTGTGCAGATGGGGTCTCGTTGTTGCCCAGGCTGGTCTTGAATCTCCTAGCCTCAAACAATCCTCCCATCTTGGCCTCCCAAAGTGCTAGGATTACAGGCTGAGCCATCATTTTTAAATATTTAAAGTAAATTTTTTAAAAAAACTCTACTATAGATATTCATGGGCAAATAGGCTGAAAGACAATTTTCAAAAATAGATTTTATTTGTTAGAGAAGTTTTGGGGTCACAGAAAAATCAAGAAGAAGGTACAGAGATTTCCCATATACTTGTCTCTGCTGCCCCTCCGTTATCCACATCCCCCACCAGAGTGGTACATTTGTCACAATTGATGAACTTACATTGCCACATCATTATCACCCAAAGCCCATAGTTTACATTAGCTATTTGTTTTTAGTTTTCATTTCTGATGTGTAAAGAAAAAATGTATTTTGTGATTTTTCAAATTGGTTAATCATAATGATCATTTTATAAAGGAAATTCTAATTTTAATGTCTGCTAATTTTGCATTTTTCTTGAGAAATAGATTAAATCAATTTTACCATAGTTTAAAAAAAAGGCCTTCCAGGATCTCACACTTTTACACGTTTAATTTTCAAGAAGAAAATACTGGCTAATCTATATTTATTTCCAAGAACGGTAAACAAGTATATGAACAGTAGATTAAAAGTAACTGATACCATACTTGGTTCTTTTTAACTGTCAGGGTGTATTGTCAAGAAAAAGCACCTTATGTTTTACAACAAAAGTATTTTGTGTTGTTCTTCTTTACTCTGAAAGATTCTGTGAGGCTTGCACTTGTAAGTACTTTAGCCATACTGGGAATTAGCCCTTCAACATGACCTTCAGGATCAAGGGAAGATTTGGGGGACTCTAGTGTACAGGACTCCTGGGGCAAGATTGGTTCTGTACACTAGACAAGCATTTGAAGTGACAGGTGCTGAGCTAAATAAGACATGCTTACATTTTCACTTAGTGGCATGGAAGTAATTTATTAATACCCCTAATATCTTTTTTATCCTTTGTTGAAGTTAAAATCACATGCCGTATTTTGTAACCTATACTCATATGCTATATATACTATAAAAACAAAAACTAAAAATGAGCAACCTCAATTTTTTAAAGCATGGAAGTCTTGAGAAAATGAACAACTATAGACGCAAGTGCTCTGTAAGTGCCTTTGTTTAGATCCCAAAGAGAAGGATCATGAACTTCGTTAAATCTGGACTCATATTGTATCTCGTCACCAAAAAGTCGAGTCTGTCTTTACTAAAAAGAGCAAAGAGTTTTCCTATAATGTCATCATTTAAAAAATAATTCTAAGAGTTGTTGACTTGAACCTTGAGGTTGCAAATATTTGTTATGAGATGTTTACCACAGAGATTGGTGTTTGTTCATTTAAATGTGGAAATCATGTTTTTCAGAGGAGGTTGATTTAATTCATCCACCTCTAGGAAGCTCTCCAAGAAACAGGGACATAGTTGGAGGTATTGCTCCTTGTAAAAATTATTTTTAGGTAAAAGTAAAAATGGCTCTAATTGTTAGATTTAAAAACAAAACTCAGGATCTCTGTTCTCCTGGACAGTCAGTGCTTGCTGACGATACAACACGTGGGGAAGAAATGGGAACTAATCTCTTCCTGTTTTTAAAATTTGCTGTGCAGAGATAATTTTTCTTATAATAATGAACTTAAAAGTTTGGTCTAAATTTTCTGCTCTATTCATATCTACCAGAAAGACATCTGACTCTCCCCAAACCCCTCATTTATGCTGGTTCTTTTAGCGTTCACCAACAAAAACCACCAAAGGACTTGTTTTCTCATTTTCAAATGGCAAAAAGTAATAAATGAATGAAAGCAGATCTTTCCCACAGAACATTACATGGAATACTTACTAGTGGAAAGAATTGAATGAAATAAAAGTTACTTCGTTTTTGAAAAATAAGAACTTGGGAAATTTGAAATGGAATGACATTAATTATATATATATATAATTATATAATATATATATATATAATAGACTATGACTCTAACAGGCTCTAATGATTATAGTATGACGAACAGCCTCTGTTATTTTAAAAGACAGAAAATAAAGATTTAATTCAGGTTTTAAAATATGTACTTTCACATAATAATTTATTTGAGAAATTATGCCAAGAGAAGAATGTGTGCCCATGAGCGTATGTGTGTGTGCACGCACGTGTATAGGGGTGTGTATGTATATATATGCATGTGCATACGTGTGTGTGTGTGTGTGTGTGTGTGTGTAAGTGGGTAAGAGCAAAAATGAAAAGTAAAGGATTTAGAATCCTAAGATAATTCAGAGGTGGATGGGCATTTATTTTTATAAATGCTTTTTTTGTAGGTGATGAAAATGGTAACGTCGGCAAAAGCAAACAACCTACATTTCTTGTAATATGGTTGTGAGGTTCCCTTTGGAAGGCAGAGTTTTTCTTTGCCTGAAATTAATCTTTTATTATTTAAGATTTTTTCAAAATAGGCCAGGCTCATATGTTTCAGTAAAAGGCCACTATGTGACTTTCAGAGCACGTGGAACGTACAAAGTCTTCTTGTAAATGGATCACAAGGACCCGACAGGGCTCCAGGTGGAGTTGGAGTGTAGGAAAAGGCTGCATTCTCCCCAAGGAAAGTAGCTCCAGGGGTTATGTAATAAATACGGAGAGCTTGAGCTACTTACAATATGGAAACCAGTCTTATTTTTTCCCATCTTCTTTTAAAAATCACTTTTTTTTCCTGCTGCTAGGAGAGATTTCCAGTTTTAGTTGCCCCACTGACTTCTGGTTCAGTCCATAGCCAACATCTTTCTGCTTGACTCTCATCTGCGCATATCTTTCTTTCTTTCTCTCTTTCTCTCTTTCTCTCTTTCTCTCTTTCTCTCTCTCTCTCTCTCTTTCTCTCTCTCTCTTTCTCTCTCTCTCTCTCTCTCTCTCTCTCTTTCTTTCTTTTTTTGAGACAGAGTCTCACTCTTTTGCCCGGGTTAGAGTGAGTGCAGTGGCGTCAGCCTAGCTCACAGCAACCTCAAACTCCTGGGCTCAAGTGATCCTCGTGCCTCAGCCTCCCAAGTAGCTGGGACTACAGGCACAGCCACCACACCCGGCTAATTTTTTGTTTCTATTTTTAGTTGACTAATTTTTTTTTCTATTTTTAGTAGAGACGGGGTCTTGCTCTTGCTCCGGCTGGTCTTGAACTCCTTAGCTCAAGCGATTCTCCTGCCTCAGCCTCCAGAGTGCTTGGATTACAGGCGTGAGCCAACGCGCCTGGCCCAGTTGGGCATATTTCTTCTGATCTTTTATTTGGGATTATTTTAAGAGAGAAGACAAGGGAAAAAAGCACCCCCATTCAGCACAGGGTGCAACTACACTGGGTTTGTATGAACGTGCTTAGGTGGGAGAGGCAGAGATGGAAAACTAGAGAGGGCCTGGGAGTGGCATTTCTTTCAAGCCTGCCTAGTATCAGTACAAAGACTGCCTGTGGGCATCATAGTTATTTCGAAAGACTGCAAAGAAGCAAAATGAAAATAAAAAAACACCCTTCAGAGATAAAACTTCAGAGGGCAAAAGTTCAAGAAGGGATCTATTTTTAATGTCGAAAGAGAAGATAGATTGTGAGTAAAATCGAAAAAAAAAATGATTAAAATGCAAAAGCTCAGGAAGCTCAGAAGTGCTGTTTGGTTTGCTGAGTGTTTGTGTTTTCTGAGCCAGAAGCCAGCCAAATATCCCTGCCTTATTCCTAAAAGGCTTTTCTGACTGGCTTCTAAGCCTATGATAAAAACCTTTTTTCACCGCTTTAATATGTGCAGAGGAGGGGTAGGGGGTACGTTTAAAAGAAGCGCTATGAGTAGCTTGGCCTTGCCTATGAGTGTGTTATATTTACAAAGGGGTGTGTGCGTGTGTGGGGGGGTAGGGGGGTGGGTGTGTGTGTTTTCTCATGGCTGCTTATTTTCAGATACAGGAGGCAAAATCACAGCTAAGTAGGACCGTAGGTGAGACCATAAGCTAGCCCTCCTGGCATTTTATCACAAGCTAAAGCACACAATTGGTTTGAGGTCTACCACTTTTTTGGGCTTCATGAATTACATGTCTCAGTGTAACTAACTGGGAGAATTTGCTTACCCTTGCCTAAAAACGAAATCTATTTATAGAAGCTGAGAGCTGTGAGGGACATTTATTTCATCTATTATAAACCTGTACTATGGAAAACTGAGGTCCCGTAAAGCCATATAGCTTGCCTGAGGCACCAAGCCACTGTCAAATTGTTTTATTTCCCACCTGGTAGTTATTATCATTATCATTGTTATGGAGCTCGTTTTTCGTGAGAAAATAAAAATCACGTACGGCCAGCTATGGGCTTTCGGTAATCAAGTTCATTTATTTGTATCAGGTGTCTACTGAGTGCCTGACATACGTGTCAGGCATCGTCTTAGGCTCTGCTGTCACAGTGGTGAGGAAACAGGCATGGTCTCTGCTCTTGTGAGTCAAAGCTATGTGAATTGTTTCTACACATTTTGCTCTTTCTTTGAAGAAACTTACAATTAATTTTAGCCTCTGCACCCCCCAGTTGTAACAGCCAGGAATATGTTACAACCATCCACAAACTTCGGTCACACACAAGGTGAGGATTTGGGACGGGGTCGCTTCTGCTAGGATGAATCTGCTCCCGAGGGAAGGGACCAAGAGTGACGCAGGACAAAATCAAAGTGTAGCCTGCAGGGCCATGCGGGGTGTAGAGGAGACGGGATTCTGCACATACACGGTCCTTAGGAGTTATTTTAACAACAACGACGACAACAGCGTTTGGTGTCTTCAGCATTTCTTCCACAAACCGTGGTGGGGAAACAGTGACGTACTGAGGGAATAATCTGAAACAGGCTCTGACCCTCTTGTTTCCACAGTCCGTTGTGTCGGAAAGAAAGGCTAGACTGGGTTCTTGTTGCAAGTAAGAAAAAAAACAACGTAATGGCTTTCGTGGCTTGGAAGCACCTTAAAGTATAGGCCAACCAACGACCTTTTGCCTTTGGGTATGGGTTTATGCGTGCCGCCTTAGCAACGTTGCTCACGGTCAGCGAGGAGCACCAGCTCAGGCTCACAGCCTTCCCTCAGGCGCACGTTTAGAAATTATCCTGCATCCTGACGGCACTGGAGAGCACGAATGTAAATAATAATGATAACTATTGATTAGATTATCTCGCCATTGTTCTCTAGAAAGTAGCACTTCCTCTTTCCTGAACGCCTGAATGTTATATTTGGAACCACTCTTGTTTTGCAACTTTGTTTTAAATTAAACTCGGTTTTGGTTGCATTGGCTTCTGGTGAGAATAGCATTATCACTAAACTCAAGAATAATTCGGTGAAAACATACCCACTGAATGCATGAAAATTCACGAGTCCATAATGATACTCAAAAAAGAGAAAGCTAGAAGAAACACATTTGAGTCACCTCGTACCAACTCCTTATTTTGACACTATGTAATTTAAGGGAAAGGACATTTAATGTCTTTCAAGTAGGAACTATATTTCAAGGTAACCAAATAACTCTAGTTGACAAGGCTCTGTTTTACAGAAGAGTACCCACTAAATGTAGAAGGATGATAGATTTAGAAAATCACAATCTTGCAACTCCTAATAAGAATGTAGATCTAGGCAAGAACTATGAGCTTATGTTGAAGACATTAGGTGAATGGTTGATGAGACCTGGACATTTATATGGTGCCAAAGTAACACTGTAATGATGTGGTTCTGGTCATCAGGAGAAAAACAGAATTGTACAACAGATGGATCAGACTGCTATCACCCTACTCCTAAAGGTTGGTCCTGGCATCAACCAGATAGTCCGTGTCTCCTGTGGTTATGCATCCTGATGTCAGAGCATCACCTGTGATACAGTCTAGCTAAAGATGTTGAACTGGGGTTTAATCAACCTATAGATGTAACTTCCAGGAAATACAAGGGAGAGAGGAGCCAGCTAAATGACACCACTGGCAAGCAAGGTGGGTCTTCTACAGACCACTGGCTAGGTGGGTGCCATAAGAAGATATCCCTAAAGGAAGAGACTGGAGGCTAGATGAACAGACAGAGAGGGGACGTAACAACTAGGAACAATGTGTGATCTGGAATTATTCCTGGTTTAGACAAAGAAGCTGGGAAGCACATTTGGGCAGATATTTGGTGAATTTGATAATATACTGGCTGTTAGATGATGCTAAAGAATGATTATTAATTTTAGGTGTGATAATGTTATATTTTTGCTAAGCAGGAAAATGCTCTTTTTTTAGAAATGCATTTCAAGGTATTTTGGGGTGTCATTGCTGTCTCTAGTTTTTTCCTCCACATATGACACACAGCTGAACATTACGTGTGAAATGGACCGGGATGTTCAGGTCCCCTAGGGAAAGGCTGAACGTAAGCGGACGATTAACCAACACACTCGTCAGAGACCAGCAAGAAATGTGCAATTGCTATCAAATACTAAGTAAAAATTTTGTAAGGCATTTTCTAAAGATTAAAGAGTGAAAAAGAATGGCATATTTAGTTCAAAATAGTGAGGAAGGGCCGGGCGTGGTGGCTCACGCCTGTAATCCTAGCACTCTGGGAGGCCGAGGCGGGTGGATTGCTCAAGGTCAGGAGTTCGAGACCAGCCTGAGCAAGTGCGAGACCCCGTCTCTACTAAAAATAGAAAGAAATTATTTGGACAACTAAAAATCTATATAGAAAAAATTAGCCGGGCATGGTGGTGCATGTCTGTAGTCCCAGCTACTTGGGAGGCTGAGGCAGGAGGATCGCTCGAGCCCAGGAGTGTGAGGTTGCTGTGAGCTAGGCTGATGCCACGGCACTCACTCTAGCCCGGGCAACAGATTGAGACTCTGTCTCAAAAAAAAAAAAATAAATAAAAAATAAAAAATAAAAAAATAGTGAGGAAGGCATAAGTAAAAAAATTTTAAGACATACAGGATTTAATTTTATCACTAGAACTTAATTTGGACTTATCATAATGAATGATTTTTATAACTTTTCTTCACTTAGTGCTACTCAAAATCTTCATCTACTCATGAAAATCTTTCAACCATAGGGCAGCTCTTAGATAAATTATGATATGTCCATATCTGAAATATTATGAAGTCATTAACAATTAAGATTTTGATTTCATTTAACATTTGGATTACTATTTAATATCATGAAAACGTATTTATGTTCCATGCAGGGTATAAAACTATATTATAATATAGTTCTAATTGTATGTAAGTCTAAATGATTCAGCCCCCAGACAATTGCTGAGAGAGGGATAAAGAGCTATCATTTAATGTAGTTCTAGTGACATTGATTATAAGAAGAAATTAAAATAGGAAAAAAAAACCACATATGGGGAAACAGTAAAAAATTATCGAGCTGACGAAGCACGGATTCCATTATTGACTGTTTTGAGCAAGAGAGTAGGTTCTGACATGATAAAAAGAAACTCCCCACTGTACTCATCTCTGAAGCTGAAAGTTGAAGAGTTGAAGCCCTTTTGCCCTCTCAGAATGACTAAGCTGCAGTGAGCCTCCTCGCCACCAAGCACAAGACCAGATGCAGGGCCCGAAAAGGCAATTCTGCTCTGACGAAGATGCGGCAAGCGTAAACCCAACGTGACGGCAGAGCTGCTGAACCTTATGGTCGTCCGTTAAGTTTTCATTGACCGTTCTCTCTCTCCAGACGGTCACATCGTGGTACCCCGGGAAGAACTGGATCCACTGGAAGAAATGCAGTTCTACCCCACAGGCAGCCTTTCCTTAGTTAGGAGAAGAAAAAGGAACTTCCTCAATTGTCACATTAATTTAAAATGTTGCAGGGACCCGCCTCTTTCACAAGATGGGTAAATAGAATTCTAACCACATTAAAAAACGCCTTTTGTCTCTAATTATCAAAGTAGGGTACTCAGTCGTGATTCACGAGATTGAGGTTGACGTGCACTGACAAGGAAAGATCTCCAACCTTCTTTGTTTAGTGAGTGAAGCCAGAGTTAGAACAACAGAGCTCCTAGAATCCCACTTACACACACGTGTGCACTTCCACATGCAAACACACGTATGCATGTACACATGTGCAAAGAAAAGATGAACACACACCAAACTTTTTTTTAATTTCAGCATATTATGGGGTACAAATGTTTAGGTTATGCATATTGCCCTTGCCCCCCTCCCAAAACTTTTAATAATAAATATGTGTGAGGAACTAGGAAAAGGATGGAATAAAAGAGAATTTTCACTTTTCTTTGGAAATTTTTGAATTTTCTTTTTACGACAGCAGGCATTCATTTACTTCTTATGTCATTTTAAAAAAGAAAGAAGGATGAACTATACACTCCTGGTGGAGATATAAAAATGGTACAGTCATTTGAAAACAGTTGGGTAGTTCCTCAAAAAGTTAAACATAGAGTTATCATATGACCCAGCCATTCCACTCCTAGGGGGTTACCCAAGGGAAAAAGAAATAGATGTTCACACAAAGATGTGACCATGAACGTTTGTTGCAGCATTATCTGTTATAGCTAAAAACTAGAAGCAACCAGAATGTCTACCAACCAGTGAATGGATAACAAACTGTGGGATAAAATTGGATACTATTCAACAATATTAAAAAACTATTGTTAAACACAACAACTTGAATGAATCTCAAAATAGTGATGCCAAGTAAAAGAAGCCAGACAAAAAAGAGTACGTGCTATATATTTCAATTTAAATACAATTCTAGAAATGCGAACCAAACTATAGTGGCAGAAAGCAGATCAGTGGCTGAATGGGGCATGGAGTGGGGAGGGGTGGGACGGGGGTAACAAACGGGCACAAGGACACTTCTGGGGGTGACATATGGTCACTGCCATCATTGTGGTGATGGTTTCACTGGTGTATACTACAGCAAAATGTATCTAAGTGCAAGTTAATTACATCTAAATGAATCTATTAAAAAAGTAATACATGTTTAATATAGAAAATTTTGAAATAACGTAAGAATGAAGAAGAAAAATAAAAAGAATCCTTACTCTCTTAAAAAGGCAATTGCTAACATTTTGGAGCTTTTTCTTCCAAGAAATTTTCATGTCCACCAAACTGTCAGCTCTACAAGGGCAGGTCTGCCTGATTCCCGAGCTGTGTTTGCAGAACTACACTGGAAAAGCAAACATGGGATAACTAAGTTTGAATAAATAAATGAATGTGTACATAGCCTACCCTCTTCATTTCATATTCTATCCTCAGGGCTTTTCATGTCACTAAAAATACTCAATAGTGATATTTAGCTTTGTGTTTAAATCTTTGTGTATACCATGGAAGACTTAAGTACACCATGGGGCAATTCCAAAACAATCAATGGATCCAATTAAGTAGGTTAACAACTTAGCTTTACATTGCACAGATAAAAATAAGATAGTCAAATTTTTCATTTTTTAAATTCATTTGTTGATTAACTTCTCTTTCCCTCGGTTTTCTCTTTGGTAAAACGTGGAGTAACAATAGTATCTACATCTCAAGGTGGTTGCTATGGTTAAAGGAGATGGTGCAAAAACCGTGCTTATGACACTGCCAGGCAGACAGTGACCTTGCAATGATGGCACTTGTTGGCCATTCCTGTGCCAGAATTGTCTGTGGCTCCTGCTAAATACCCCCAGTTCAAGTTTTTTTCCTTGGGACCTGCCAGTCTGAACCCATCTATCAGCCTCGCTTGAAGAATCTTTGGGATGGATTGGAAATAAATGATAATATCTCAAGTTTACATTGTTACTATGTAGCACCACTTTAGAAAACCCATCTTAGCCAAAGATAAATGTCAGCCCTAATGGAATGGATTCCAAGTTCTGGCTCTGGGCAGCTCTGGTGATGAGAAGGGATCATGGGGAGCAGTTTTTTTTTTTTTCAAGTGGATTTTCCCCAGCTTTCTGTTGAACTTCAGGGTTGGGCAAGTGAAACTTGATTGAAACCACTAGTTTCATAGAGTTGTGGTGGCAAACCATAAATCATTCTTGGTTCCCTAAGAAGTTTTGTAAACCTTAGAACAGATAACTGTGATCAGAGCCGTTTAAACAGTGTCAGAGTGGATTTTTAGCCTAGTTCTGGTTCTAGATTCTCAGCATTGAGCAGAAATGTTTAGTGAGTTACATGCACACGCACACAAACACACACACACACACACATACACAAAGCTGTTGTTCATTTAGATCAACAAAGAGATGAATATGTAAATGTATATTGACTGAGAATATTTGCAAATATAGCCTTATTTAAATAACACCTCCTCTTTTACGGCTAACAAAACTGAGGCTTAATGAAATTCAGTGACTAAGCCAGCCCAGTATGTGGCGAGAGGGATAAAACCCAGCTCTGATTCCAAAGTAAGTTTATCATTTATATGACAAAACATACCAATAATAACAGCTGGCATTTCCCCTGCACCCCATAGTCCACAAGGCCCCTGGCACATTGTCTTGTCAGGCCCTGCGGCTCTCCTCTGGACAGAGGCTGCCACGAGGCAGGCCTTCTCTCCATACTTCTCAAACATGGAAATAAGACTGTCCCCTGACGTCAAAGGATGGTGCTGGCCCACCATCATGCATAGTGCCCAAAAGCTTGTTAGAAATGCAGGCTTTCAGGCCCCACTCAGACCTGCTGACTCAGAGTTTGTATTTTAACAAGATTCCCACCTTAAAGCTTGAAAAGCTCTCCCACCAACTCGGCCATCAGATGTACACATGACAGCTGGAGCAGAGATACCCAGAGTCACTGAGAGAGTGTCCCTCAGGCCAGTAGGGCTTTTGTGACACTGGCTGAAGAGCTACAGAAAGTGTGTGTGCAGGGGACAGGGGCTGGGCAGGCAGGGAGGACTAGAGAACGAGTGTCACAAAGGCCGTCACTGGCAGGCAGTCCCAGCATGGCTCGGGGATGGAGAACTTTGTCTAAAGGCCATTGGCAAGGTCAGTCCAGCTGTGGGAGGGATGCACAGGTCTCCAAGCCTGCTGACACTGCACGTTGGTCCTGGGAAACCCTTGGGATACCAGAGCAGGTAGATTGTAATCCATTTGTATTGTTTGAGCTTCGTGAGGCCCCTCCCAGAAGCAGGAAAAGAAGATGCCAAGCCTGCTTGGTATCAGTTTAAAGTCATGTTTGCTTGCTCTGTTATATTTCTCTTGGAAAACATGGTCAATGTCTCAATGAAGTAAGTGGTTGGGTGTTGCCCTGGGCCCACAAGTTCTGCCCTCTCCTGCTTGGGATGGGATACAGCCATATAAAGAGCATACCTCCTCTGGGCCACTCTGATTTTTAAGGGGATGTGGCCAACTCTGAGTCTACAATCGCTTGTGTCATTGGTGAACCCGTTCTTTGTGGAAGGTGCCTGGGAGCAGTGTGGTAATATCTGGAGGTGGCTTGGCATAGCCTTGCTAGGGAATGATTAGTCTCTGTCTTTTTGGAGTCCCCAAATCCCCATCTTATTGAAATAAAAAGAAATTCAGGTATGTCTTGTTCAGAGAGAGGAGGTCATCCCAAAGTCTGGGAGAACCCAAGATGATGTTTGCATCGTCATCTAATCTCTGGTCTAAACCCATTTCCTCCAGGACTGTAATTCGGCGTCTCCAGTGGGTCTGCTCATGGAGACAGAGTGGTTATGCCAACAAAAGTACTCGAGTCCCCAGAAACATCTGGTTTTGCATTTTCCTCCAAATCTCCACATCTTTCCATTCTCTAACACTGCCTCATTAAATGCGGGGTATAAATTAGAAAGCTGTAAGGAACTTTCTGCAGCACGGAAGGCTTCTAGGTCCCCCACGTCTCTCCAGTGCCAGCTCTGAAGCTCAGCCTGGCAGGGGGGACAGGGCAGCCTGTTACGAGGATGCTTGAGAGGCCACACAGGAAGCTGCGTGGTTTGGGGTCAGGAAACCAGGTGCCTGGCTGTCAAGCTACACTCACAGACCCAGGCACCACCACCGGGTCAGGTGTGTCTTGGTTTCAGCAGCTCTGAAATTATGAGTTGACAATCAGATGGCACGGAAGCCTGGAAACTAAGTTATCAGCTAAGCAGAAAGGCACACTTGGATGTGGTTTAGACATCCTGAAAGGTAGCACAGGGTGGCACGGGGTGAAAATTGCCATCCCCAGGATGAGTTATGGTGTCTGTGTGTGTCTGTGTGTGCACGTGTGTGTGTGTTTGTGGTTGAACACAGAGAAACTATCTTTCTTCTCAACGCTCAGATGAACAATGAGAGATTTTGACAACTGGGATGATTTTATAGTACATTTCTAAAGAGAAGCAATTGTACATTTGTGCAAAGTCTACTTAACATTTAAGATAAGTTACAGATTTTGTGATGTTGTTTGACAGATAAAAAGGCTTATTAGAATCCTAACGTTTAATGTTAATTATGTAATTATGCAATTTATTCTTTTTTTATTCTATTTTTAATTATTATGGGTACACAATAGTTGTATATCTTTGTAGGGTACCATGTGATGTTATGCAATTTATTCTCGAAAACACTCTTATAGTGAAATATTTAATGATTATAGACTAAGCTAAATGCCCTGAATGACCACCTCCCATGACCTCCAACCTCTTCCTAGGGGTAAGTGCTGTGGCCATTTGGGCATGAATCCTTCTGAAGCCTTTTCTCTGCAATTATAAACATGTACGTGTTCCTAGACAAATAGATAATACTGTTTTGGTGTCTTGTTTCTATCAGAAATGCCATTATATTGAACATATCATCTATAAGTTACTTTGTTCATTCAGAAACATATCCTGGGGACTTTCTGTGTTAGTGCGTGTAGATCCACTTTAATTCTTTTTAACTGCTGCACAGTAGTCCATAGAATGAACGCACCATCATTTATGTAATCATTGTCTTCTTGGTGGACACGTAGGTGGCATTCCATCTTCACCAACATAAGCGAGGCTGCAGCGATCGTTGTTGCAATGCCTCCTCGAGGAAATGCATGTGCACTTCTCTAAAGGGTACGGCAGAATGGAATTGCTGTGATGCAGAGAACACAGACTTTGTATTTGAACAGATACGGCCATCATCCCCTCCCAACGTGGTGGAACCAATTTTCCCATCCTCAGGAGCGGGTGAAAGTACTTGGCTCCCAACCCCAGTGCTTGACATTAAACTCGAAATGGTTCGCCTATTTGAAGGGTAAAAATACTGTTCTTGTTTAACATTCATTTCCTTGATTACTAGTTAGAGCATCTTTTCAGATGTTTTTCTTCCCTCATCTGGGAACTGCCTCTTCATACTTTTGCACGTTTAAAAATTTGGGTTGCCTTTTTCTTTTTTGTTTGTAGGAGCAGAGCTTCTTTTCTAAAAGAAGTTGCAAAAAGCAAGAAGTAACATACTAGACATTTTTTTTAATTTCAAAAAGTCACAAAAGCATCTGCTTGCGCAGAAGTAGAGAAAAAAGATTGTGGTGTGCGTGCACGTGCATGTTTTTTTCCATAGCGTGACGTTAACACCCACACACCTTTAACACATGGAGCGAAGCCCCCAAAGATTGCAATGGCAAAGATGAAAGACAAAGAACAGTGAGGCAGTTCTACCAGATGCTCAATAACAAGAAGGGCGATTTCCGACCAGTATCTGAAACCTGGCTTCCACGAGCTGCGGAAGGCTTTGTTTGCAATCCCAGGCCCACTTTTTCCCATAGAAATCTATTGCGGGAGTTTGGGATTTGGACTGGTAGTCATCGGTTTCCCGTCACAGGAAGTGATGTGGGCCTGTGGCCCTCGCCGCGGTTATCTGAGGGGCTCATCACTCACGGGTGCTGACAGAGATGGAGGAGAACCAGGTGGTAGCAAGGAGGGGCAGGCCCAGGCTCACTGAATCACCCTCAACCGCAGGAGAGCTTATCTCCACAGTGCATCTCCCGGGGGGAAGCTGAAGTCTGGGGGCTTGAGAGAATGGGGTACTTACAGGGTGCAGAGGGCCCGAGGAGGCAGGGGCAGGAGATCCACCCTCTCTGGACCTGGTTCTGATGTGTGGATGAGGCCACGGAACCAATGCAAGGGTTAAGCCCAGAGTGGGCTGTGGCGTGGACCAGAGAGCTGGAGTGGGTGTCACAACCCCTTTCGACTTCCGGTTTAAGACTGTGTATAAAAAGATTGGCTAGGAAAAGATCCAGCCAGTTTTGGGAAAACAGCTTTGGGATAGATTGTGTTTCCTTCCTTCGTGCATGGCCAGTAAGCTGAAACTCTTACCGGGGAGATGCTCAGTGAGATATGAGCCCAGGTGAGATTTGCAACAGTCCAATCCAGGAATAGAACAGGCGTGAGTTGGCAAGCATCAGGATTGCCTGGAAGGCCTCCAGAATGCATGAGAACCCCATCCCCAGAGTTTCTCTTTCAGTAGGTCTGAAGCACCCCACAGCCCTAACGAGTTTCCAAGTGATGCAGATGCTGCTGGTCCGGGGAGCACACTTTGAGAACCACTGGGCTAAAGATGACTTCGCAGAGAAACCTTTAACTGGGGAGATGCAGATGCTGGGAGCTTTTGTAGATGGTTTGTGGCTGTGGTCTCTTCTTAGGCTGCTGGAGGAGGGGAGTCCAGAGAATCAGAGAAAACCCTGAGAAACGCTTCCATGGCAAAGTGGCAGATGAGGAACGGTGTCTGCCTGGGGAGCCTCCAAAGGCAAGTGAGGCTGGAGGGGGGTTGTGCTGTCTTAGAAAGATCACTCTAAGCTGAGGACCAGGGCCAGGGCAGGATTAAGTTGCGATGGAGAATAGGTGTTAGTGAGAAGGGGACCACATTTTACCCAGGTATTTATATTTTAAATCATTAGATACTTATAAAATCAAAGTAATAAATAACATGAACATGGCTGAACCAAGGTCAAATGATACTTTGAAGGCTTAAGACAAGAAACTCCTGTTCCTTGTTCTTCTTTCCCCACTCCCAGTCCTGTTCCTTAAACCCATTTTGCAGGCTTCTCAAACTTTACTGAGTATACAACTCCCTTGAGGATTTGTTAAGTGCAGATTTGACTCAGTGGGTCTGGGGAAGGGCCTGAAATTCTGCATTTCTAACAAGCTCCCAGGTCATGCTGGTGTTGTCTGTGGGCCATGCATTGTGTTGGAAGGTTTTAAATTATTCTTTTAGCTGTGCACTTTGGTAATCAGTTTTAGACATTATTCATTTACTTCCTGCAATAATAGATGAGGATTTCCTTCCTATACCAGCCTTACTTACCTTCCCATCTTTACAATATAGTTTTATTTAATATTTTTATCGGTATTAATAAACAATGTTATATTATAGTGACTGCAAAATTGCTTGCTGTGAGAGCAGTGAACTGTTGTTACGATTCATTTCTTTTACAGCCTTGTGTTTTTTCTGGAGTTTCTACTTGTCTTTCTTTTCTTCTTACAATGTCTTGCTCATGACAATTCTGTTTCCCCCCACCCCTCCCAAAGCTCACCGTAACAGATAGGCTATGAAGTCCTCTTTTCTCTGGAAAATGTTCTGTCCTTGCCCAAATTCGAACCAGAAAAACTTCCGCCCCTGAGCATTCCTCAAGCTGTTCATGCCTCCTAGATTCCATCTCCTCCCTCCCGTGTCTCCTCCCCGCAGGCTTCATTGCTCAAATTGCAACGCAAGCTGCGAAGCCAGTTTGCTTCCCTGCCTCTCTCCGTAGACATGTCTCCCTCTGCTTCCCTCTCTCTCCTGTAGCCCTCCGGTGCACGCGCATGTGCACACGTGTGTACGTATGTTCAGACAGGGCCCTCACTCATTCGCTGATTCCGCAGATATTTATCAAGGGTTTTTGGCCAGGCTCCATGGCTCGTGCCTGTAATCCTGTAATCCTACCACTCTGAGCGGCCAAGGCAGGAGGATCGCTTGAGATCAGGAGTTTGAGACCAGCCTGAGCAAGAGTGAGACCCCGTCTCTACTAAAAATAGAAAAATTAGCCGGGCATGGTGGCACACTCCTGTAGTCCCAGCTACTTGGGAGGCTGAGGCAGGAGGATCTCTTGGGCCCAGGAGTTTGAGGTTGCTGTGAGCTAGGCTGACACCACGGCACTCTAGCCTGGGCAAGTGTTTACCACATGCCAGAGGTGTTTCTGCTCTTCTCTCCTCCATCTCCTCTCTCTTTCTTGTATTAGTCTCTCCCGTCTTCATTCTTCGTTATTATTCTCTTTTCTTTGTTTCCTGCTTTCTCCTACATTCCTGTTTTCAGAGGCATGTCTCTCTGAGGACCCCAAACTACTCGATGAAAATGACAGCCACTGAAAAGCTCTGCATGCTTTCAGCGGTCATTGGGGTGGCGGGAGGTGGCGGACGCTATGCTCAGGTGATACTCTGCTCTCCTGGGTGCCTGCTGCTAAGTCCTCTACTTAACATGACTCCCCAGCAGGTCTGTGTGCAGGATATGGACATTTCACCATGGGGAGTGTATTTTTTATTAATGCAACAACTTCTTAGGGGATGCTTTCTCCTGTGTCTTGCAATGGCTCTTCCTTCCCACACTTCAGCTCTGGGCATAAACGCCCCCTCCCCAGAGAGTTATCCCCGTGTCCCCACCTGCAGTAGCTCTGTCCCCTCCCCTTCCCGTCACCCAGCCATCCCCTATCACATCACCTTGTGTGGGAGATTAGTTTCATTGATGTCTCCCTCATCCATACCCTTTGAAATGGACTTTGCTGTTCTTCTCATCGAGAGGCAGAGTCTGTCTCCCCCCGCCTTGAATCTGGGCTGACCTTGTGACTTTCTTCAACCAACAGTATGCAACAAAGCGACCATGGGCCAGTTCTGAGCCCAGACCTTGAGAGGCCTCGTGTACTCCTACTCTATCCAGAACCTTCTGATGACCATATGCACAAACCCAGGCTAGCCAGCTGGAGGATGGGACACGTGGACCAGAGCTAAGGCCATCCTAGACAGACCCCAGTCAACTATGTGCTAGCTGACCACAGACACCTGGGCTCGCAGGCTCAGCTGCGGTCAGCTGAGGTTAGCTGAGGCCAGAAGGACTGACTGCCCAGCTGAGCCAGATTTAAATTGCAACTTACAGAATCATAAGCCATACAAATAACTGTTGTTTTAGCCACTAAATTTTGGAGTAGTTATGCAGCAATAGCTAACTGATACACCCTGCTGTCTCCATTAGAGCCCGTATAACTATCTAACATTATTTTGTTTGTTTACTGTCTCTCTCTCCCTTTGAATATGAAATCTATCGGGGGATGTTTTTTGCCTGTTTTGTTCATTACTGTATTCCCAGCACTTAGAACAGTATCTGGCTAAGTAGGTAAGTGCTAAATCCATTTTGAGTAAATGAATAAATCAACACACCATTTGCAAATGCTCAATGTGTTGCCGTGTATTTGGGGGTGGGGGTATCTAACAACAGAGGTAACAGAAGCGGAGGAGAATTGTGAATTAGGTCTGGATTTAAATCCTGGCTCAACCACTAACTAGCTGTGCAACTTTGGACAAATCCCTTGACCTCTCTGAGCTTCAATTTTGTTATTTGTAAAACATGAGCACAAAAATAATATCTGTCTCCTGTGGTTGCTGTGAAGATTAAGCATGCGTGAAAATCATTTTGCAAACTG